>JACCIB010000728.1:0-95182 GCA_018906965.1 Philotrypesis tridentata | reverse complement strand
CCGATAATGCTTTGAGAACTTTAGGTGCAATTAAATTTCCAATAAATAATATATATTTTGACTTTCATGTAGCACCAGAAGGATTCTCTATTCCATTTGATGGAATTTTAGGAATTAAAGCTTTATTACAACAAAAATTAAGACTTGATAAAGGTTATTTAGATATTAACGGGCAAAAATTTCAACTAAAATCAATAATTGATAAGTATCATATTAACACACATACAGTTCCTAACTAGAACTAAAAAAGCGATTATTAAATAAATTTTGAGGAATGTTGAATTTATAGGATTAATTCTGATTTTAAAATTCATTCTGAAAATGCAAAAGTAACTTTTGAAAATCCTGGAAGTTGTATTATTACGAATGTTTGACGTGAGAAACGATAGTGAAAATGTTTCTTATTGTTAAAATTCGGCAAAACATTAATTTACTAAAGATATTAAGCAAATATTGAATACAGTAAGTGAAATAAATGATAATTTGAGCGAAATGAAAGTGAATGATTTTAAATTGAAAATCATAAAGGCAATTTGATTGAATATTTAAATGATTCCAAAATAAATATTGAAAGTTTTATTGGTAATATAAACACTTGTTTAAGGAAATTTGAGATTGATTTAGATGAAGAATTAATTGATTATGATTATCCAACATTTTGTAAGATACTTAAAGATACTGTTGAATTTGATTCCAATGAAAAATTATGTAAATTACAAAATACAATAAATTTTTTAACATTTGATATTGAAGATATGCCTGAAAATTTTATAGCAAATTTCAATTTTGAATTACCTAAAGATGATGAGAATCTACATTGTGGTTCTATTTCTTTAATTGCAGAAAATGAAATTGATTTGATAAGTAATGAAAATTTTAATGAAAAGGAAAGACAACAATTACTAAAAAACACTGTTGATTTAAGCCATTTGTCTAATAAAAAGAAAAAGATTATTGAAAGTTTAATAGTAAAAAATAGTGATATTTGTTGGCTAGAGGGGGAAAAATTTGGTATTTGTAATATTGAAGAACATGCAATTAATTTAACAGATGAAAAGCCAGTTTATGTTAAACAATTTCCGTTAGAATATAATTTAAAACAAATCGCTATAGCTGAAACTAAAAAATTAATATCAAATGATTTAGTAAGATCATCTACTAGCGCATTTAATGCACCTGCTTTTGTTGTTCCTAAAAAAGGTCTAACTAAGGATGGTAAAAAAAAATGGAGATTAGTAATTGATTATAGAAAATTAAATGCTAAAACTATTCCAGATCCTTATCTTTTGCCTAATATCACTGAAATTTTTGATAGTATAGGTAAAAACAAGTATTTTACTACAATTGATATGGTATCAGGTTTTCATCAAGTAAGAATGAAAGAATCAGACATTCATAAGACAGCCTTTAGTGTACATCCCTTAGAAAGATTTGAATTTAAGGTACTTCCCTTCGGTTTAGTTAATAGTCCTAGGGTTTTTCAGAGAATTCTAAATTCGGTACTTGGTGATTTATTAGAAAAAGGATTTTGTTTTGTTTACATTGACGATATTATTATTGTAGCGAATTCAATCGAGGAACATAACGAACCGTTTAAGGGGTTATGACAGTGTTAAAACCTGAAAAAAAAAGAAAAATTATTAGTGCTGTAAAAAATTAATATATATAGGTGCTCTAAAAACTAAATTTTTCCTTTCAAATATAAGTATTATACATCACTTTTATGCATTAAAAATATGCATTAAGTGAGTATAACATTTAACAACAATTAAAAGTATTTACTTACCAAAAATCATAATTTTCATCACTTTTGTTTGCTTGCCGCATGTTTCTGATGGAACCGTACCATCAATCCTGATGAATCAAAGTGCCAAATCTTCATTATGAGTCTGGTCTCAGACTAAGTGGAACAGATTCCTGAAAAACACAAAATTAATATAATTAATTCAACATATATTGACAATATTAGTAATTATAGTGAATGTTACATATGTAAACATACGTAACATTCACTTTGAACTTACCTTTGCCAATTCTGCTCCACTCAGTTTGTGACCATACTCATAAGCAAGGTTTTCCACTTTGGTTCATCAGGATTGATGGTACGGTTCCTTCAAAAAGCTGCGGCAAGTATACAAGAAGCATGAAAAAACTAAATATGAGTAAAAGGCATTTAAAGTTTATAATGTAAATCATACAAATGAACTCAACTATACTTACAGAAACTATCCGGCATACCTTGATTTGCTTTTGGTTCTCAAATATACATACAATAAAGTATATTTGGTGGTACGCGCACATCATGCTGTGTGATAATAGTATTTAAAAGCTGAAAATAAAAAAAATATTATCGTTACTTATTCACAATCAAGTTATGCTTATGAATTACAATTACATGCAATACTTACCATTATTAAATACACTTCAAGTTGTTGAAAAGCATACAAAATAATACTCCAGACAGTCAACATAAGCTTCCATCTTCCTGGCTTGCACCCGTATACCTAAAAGCAAAAAATAAACCAACAAAGAAAAAGCTCATGGACACATTTATTACTAAACAGTTTGCAATACTTATCTGAATAATTTTTGTACTCTGCAGAAGCTCTTGAACTTTTACAACACCACTGAGGTTATAAGCACTGTTACGGCAGCTAGCAGACTAACTGCACTGATCTAGTGTCTTGTTGAAAAACAGCTGTTTGGCTGCTTTCTGCTGCTTTACAGAAAATTCTACTATACCGATCAAACAGAAATCTTCATTCTCGACCGGACGCTGTGAGGTACAACTTATTCGAGTGGCAAATTCAAATTTGTTGAATGCCTTTACTTTAACACATTGAGTTTAGTAACATAAAATCACACATAGAAAAATTAATTTTACGGATTTTATTTATTTTACGGAAATAAATTAATAACTCTTGAGAAAAAAAACGGTTTGTAAAACGGTTTTTAAGTCATATTTTCAGTAAGATTTCTCATGAAATCTCTCTGTAAAAAGTGTGTTAGAACAATCCTTTCCACAAGTTTGGCCTAATTAAAATATTTAAAAATCACGATTTTTCAAAAATTTACTTGAAACAGATTTATCAGTTTTTTGTTGATATCTTCGAGGCAAATTTTTTTAGCAAAAAACGGCTTTCAGGACCATATTCTACAGACTATTAACTATTAAAAAAGTGAATAAAAAAAAATGGATATTTTCAAAATTTTAACACTGTCATAACCCCTTAATTTGATTGCTGGAAAACTAAGGGAAGCAGGGTTGAAATTAGAAACGAGTAAATGTAAGTTTTTTCAAAAGGAGGTAGAATTTTTAGGGCATTTGATTAGTGAAAATGGTATCAGAACTGATCCAAAAAAGGTCGAAGCTATAAATAAATTTCCAGTTCCTAAAACGGTAAAAAATATTCGAGAATTTTTAGGATTGGCAGGTTATTATAGGCGTTTTATTGATAATTTTGCGGATATAGCAAAACCAATAATTCAGCTTTTGAAAAAAGAGGAAAAATTTGTTTGGAATGAGGTCAGACAAAAAGCTTTTGATCAATTAAAGAGAGCATTAAGTGTAGCACCAGTTTTACAATTTCCGGATATGAATAAACCTTTTATTATTAGTGTCGATGCGTCTGGCTATGCTATTGGTTGTGTCCTTTCTCAAGGGAAGATTGGGGAAGATAGGCCAATTGCCTTTGCCTCAAGGGTTTTGAAAGCGGCGGAGAAAAATTATCATACTTATGAAAGGGAAGCATTAGCAATTATGTTTGCAGTAAAAACATTTAGAAATTATATTTATGGGAATAAATTTTATATAATTACAGATCATAAACCATTGTTATCGTTTAGATCTGCAGATAAAAATTCGCGAGTTCAAAGGTGGCGTTTAAAGTTATTAGATTATGATTACGAAATTATTTATAAACCGGGTAAAGTCAACACTAATGCGGATGCTTTGTCCAGAAATCCTATAGAAAACAATCAAATAAATGTTGTTACAAGAGCTCAAAAAGCAAAAAAGTTAGAAAAATTAAATAGTAAAGAAAGTTGGACTAATGATATGAAAATTCAAAAATTAAATGAGGATCGTATCAAACAAAAAGCAAAGAAATTTAACAAACGAAAGAAGGATAGAAATATAATATTCGAAAATCAAGGAAAAGTAGAGCAAAATGAAAATAAATATGAAAATATTGTATTTACAAAAAAATCTATTGAATTTAGAAAAGATAATTTAGTTCATTTTATTGATAAGAATAAACAGTCATTAGATAGACATACACGTAAATTAATAAATAAATTTAATGTTACTTTTAAGGGAATTTTGAATGGAATTGAAGTCATAGATTTAAATGTAAATAAAATATTTGTATTATGTATAGATGTGGGTCAATCTTCAATAACTCTTAAGAATAACATCTACGAAATTTTTAGTTCATTAAAACAAATATTGTTAGATAAACAAGTATATAGTTTCAGTATTTCTAAAGATTTACAAATTGCTAATTTAAATTGGGTAGATATTGAAGAGATTTTATTGAAAGTTTTTAAAGATGGTATGATTAGGATAGTTATTTGTTTAAATTATATAGAATATGTTGATTTAGATAATAGAGATAAAATATTTCAAGAAAATCACGCTAGTGTTATGGGAGGTCATTCAGGTGTAAATAGAACATATAATAGGATAAGGAGTAAATTTTTCTGGGAAATTTTGAAAGCTGATATTGAAGATAGAATAAAAAGGTGTGAAGATTGTCAAAGAAATAAGTTAAAAAGAGTAAAAACTAGGCAACCAATGGTGATTACAGATACACCAAGTAAAACTTTTGACAAAGTTGCAATGGATATAGTTGGTCCTCTAAATATAACTAAAAATAGTAATAAATATATTTTAACTATCCAAGATTTACTTTCTAAATATTTAGTGGTAGTTCCGTTACAGGATCAAACTGCAGAAACTGTCGCGGATGCATTTATTAAAAGATTTATTTGTATCTGTAGTTCTCCTAAAATAGTTTTAACAGATAGGGGTGCAAATTTTACTAGTAAACTTTTGAAAGCAGTAGCAAAACAATTTAAATTTTCAAAAATTGAAACAACTGCTTTTTCGCCTCAATCCAATGGCTCGTTGGAGAGAGCGCATCATCCTTTATGCGAATATTTAAAGAATTTCTCTACAAAAAAAATTATGTGGGATGATTTATTGGAATTAGCGCAATTTCATTATAATACAAGTGTGCATAGTGCGCATAAATTTACACCGTATGAATTAGTATTTGCTTATCCACCTCGTTTACCTTCAAGCGAACCTTTGAAAATTTCTGAACGAATTCCATCGTTCAATGATTATTTAACAAATTTAATTAGGAATATGAAGGACATTGCTGAGTTAGCAAGGGAAAATTTAATAATTTCAAAAGAAAAATCAAAGAAATACTATGATAGATATATAAATCCAGTAACTTTTGAAAAAGGTGATAAAGTTTGGCTGGTAAAAGAACCAAAACCAGGAAAACTGGAAAAAAATCAAAATATTGGTCCTTTTGAAATTATTGAGGTATTAGATAATAATAATATTGTAATAGATAAAAATGGAAAGTCAAATACAGTTCATGCGAATAAATTAATAATGTATAAAAAGAAAAACTAATATATTTTGTTTGTTTTAGGAGGAAAATGATGTTCAACTATTTTATTATTTTCATACTATGTTTCAAATTAAATGAAGCAATCATAGGGTATGATTGTGGTTCTTCTTCACCTAATATAACAACATATTCATTGCTGGATTCCGGAGAATGTGATTTTCAAGACGAGCAAGTAAATTCTACTAATGTTGCTATAGAATTGATACAAGTAGCAGAATTTCGATTAGTTTCAATTATTCAATGTAAAATTGAAATTCATCGAACAGTTTTTGAATGCGGAATATTTGGTCATTTAATACCTACGGAAAATTCGGAACAACAATATATTAAAGAAATAAGTCATGAACAATGTAAATCTATTCATGAGACAGGGATTTTTAAGTATGATGAGGCACATATTATTTCTGATTTAAAAATAAATTCAACTACATCAAAAGGTATAGATTTTGCGGGAAGTGCAGCAGGAAAATCTTGCTCGGGTGCTTCCTATGCAGATAGTTTTGGTTCATGGAATAAAGTTTTTGTTCATGGTTTAATTAAAATAACGTTAACGCAAAATAATGCGAAAATAAATTTAAATGCAGACAAATTAATGTTAAATTCAGGAGTAGTTTGTAAATTTTCTGATAAACATTGTATGGATATTGAAGGTGGTTTTACTTTTTGGGATGTTTTACCGCAAGGTGATTGTTTTAAAAATAAGTTTGATATATTATTTAAGGGAATAGCTACTAAATATTCTAGTGATAAAAATAAGGAAATAGTGTTTTCGGTTAATTTTAAGGAAATTACTTTTGCTTTGGCGATAAAAAATTCAGAATTGCATTGTGACAGATTACTTATTCGTACCGAACATCCAAAATTATTTATTTTAGAAAAAGATACTAATATGAATGCTTATTATTATGATGCAGATTCTGCTTTTGTAGATGTTAATAAGTTTAATTTAGATATTTTTACTTATATAAATTCTAAATTTGTTTATGTTGAAAGACATTTAAGAAGTCAAATTAATGATTTATATATTAATTTAATTAGAGAAAAATGTGAGCTTGAAAGAAAAGTTATACAAAATTCCTTATCCATTGCTTCCATTTCTCCAGATGAATTTGCCTACAATATTATGAAAAAACCTGGTTATATTGCAAAATTAGCAGGTGAGGCTGTACATTTAATTAAATGTATACCAAAAACTGTTAAAATTTTACATTTAGAACAATGTTATAATCAATTACCAGTTTCGGTTGGAAATGAAACGTGGTTTTTAACACCTAAGACGCATATTTTAATTAAGAAGGGTATGCAGGTTGATTGTAATTCTGTTATTCCTACATTTTATAAAATTGAAGAAAATTGGATTAAGTTAACACCCAAACCAATAGTAATCGGATCACCGAATACTCTGAAACCAGATACAGAAATAAAATTGCAATTTAAGTCAGTGGATAATTTAGCTACAAATGGAGTTTATGCACAAGAGGATCTAGATTCATTGCAACAACAATTGATGTTTCCTATGGAGAAAGTGGCCTTGTTAAATATCGTCGCAAGGGATGTAGCTGGGCAATCTACAGGGGAAAATATCTTCTCGGAGAATACACTGACTCACATTGCTGAAAATACTTGGAGGAAAATTATTGATAAATTGACAACTTGGGGATCATTATCATCGGTAATAATTATGATTTTAATTATTTTAAATATAATAAAAGTAACTATTGATACTATTATTAGAGGATATGCGTTACACGCTATTTATGGATGGTCTATACATTTATTTGGAGCAATATTTAGCTCTATAACGCATCTGTTTATGTCATTACAAAGAGAAGATGCAAAAGATGTTAAGAGGTGTAAACAAGAGTGTAATAATAATAATGATGATGGTATTATTTTAGAGGAAATTAAGATTGATAATCCACGAATAATTTCAAGGCCTATTTTAAAAATGTCTGTGCCTACTATAAATACAATAGAAAATACATCTTTTATCCAAAGACAACCTCCACCTATTCCTGATCGTTTACCTGCACTTTTGCCTGATAAAAATTTGAGTTCAGAAAGGAAATGTAGTATTTTTTCCTTAAGTCTAGATTAGTATTTCTTAAATGTTTTGTTTATTTTTTTGTGTATGTATATTTTTATAATTAATTTTAATGTTACTAAACATTGTTTTTGGCGCCGAGGGAATTACATCCAGGATGTAATTTTCTTTTATTTCTTTGTGAAGGGAAAATAGGAAAGGATAAGAAAAAGTAATAAATAAAAATAACAATGTTTTATTTTGGGAATATAAATATATTATAAATTGTTACAGTCATATCGGGACACAAATTTTGGCCCGATAAATACATTGTAAAAATCTTTAAAAACCTCGATATAAACACGGTGTGTTGCATTATTGTATACTTTTAATTCATAGAACATGAGGCTGGCGATGCCCCATGCGTCGGTTGCAGGTTCGTGGGTGCCTTCCTGAAGTCGGTCGTTGCGAAGTCGTTCACATTGGCGCCAGGATCGGGTGTTCATCCAATCCTGAAACTGAAAAGTGAAATAGAAACATTTAAAAAAAAAGAAGAAACGTAGGTTAATATATGAATATAAAAATAATCTGGATGTTATTATTTAATATTCTTACATAGACGAAACTCCAGCGGCGCTGTTGAACACTAGGTTCAGGAGGAGGAGTACTCAATGTGCGTTTTGCCTTTTTGCATTGGCGGCTGTGTTGCCAAAGCTGAAACTGTGGAAAATAATGAAGTTATTATTAGTATTTAAATGTATAATAGATCCAACTTTTACTTTTTTGTATATAATACTTACGCAGACTGCGCTACGACGTTTTTGAGGAAAATTATACATGTTGTTTGTACAAATTGAACTGTACATTTCACATAGGATATTTTGCGTTTTATAACCACAAAACTGTTTATTTAGCATAATTATAAGAAGGTTGCTTTATAAGTGCGACGTTTGAATTTTGAAATGTTGATTACATTGCAAATTCTTTGCAATGTCTTAGGCCCTGAGGTGTAACGTCTCCTGACGTTATTTATTTTGAAACAAGAAGCGGTCATTTCAAAATTCAAATGACAGCATTTATTATGTCCATGCATGAGTTTCGTTAATTGTCACACTTTCAAAAGTAGGAGCTCAGCTGACGCTGAGCTTGCGAAACGCAGACTAAGCGTTATACTTTTGAAAGATCGCGTTATTGTATGTAAAATTACAAAATGTTTAAAAATCAATATTCAATAATGTTGTAAATTTATAAACTAAGTTTTGTGTTTAAAAGAGGCTCAATGCCCTCAATTAGACAGTCAAGATTTCGTATCGACTCCGTCCACGCCGGTTCGAAAATTGGCGGAGTTTTGATTATTTAAAATCCATTGTTGTTATTCTTTTTACGGTTTATATACTTTTAATTTGTGTACTATTTTAAAGTTTTGTTAGAAAATAAACATAGTAAATAATAGTATACTTTATTGTGTGGAATAATTTTGTTTAAATCCTAAAAACCTGTACGTTGGAATCTAAAGAAAATTGTTTAAATCGTTGGGTTGTTTTGAAAACCACAATCTTATAAAAACATTAACTGGGTCTTTAACAATTCCTCTTGAATAACGAAGGACTATCCAACGTCATAAGTTCAACAAGGTAAGTTCTGATTTTGTTATTGTAGAAAATACATTTACTATAGAGATCTAGGTACATATTATCACTAGACTTTTATCACTATAAATGTGACATTATCAATTTAAATATTCCTGACTATACGCATTAAATTGAAGTAGTCAGGACTTAACATACGTATTCTCGCACTGGTAAATCGGCAATTAAACATATAAATCAGTGCTTGGTGATCAGTTTTCACCTGCACTTTCGCCATTCTTAAATAATCGTCTAACTTCATTATGCAAAAAACAATTGCAAGAAGTTCTTTTTCAGTAGTGAAATGAGCCAATTCGCTGCCTTTTAAAGTACGATTAACGAACTTTATGACTTTTTCTACTCCATTTTCATCTAATTGAGACAGAGCACCTGATATCGCAAAATCACTACTATCTGTTCTCAATATATAAGGTTTCGTAGGACCAGGATGAGACAAAGTAGCATTTTCCAAAGATAACTGTTTAACATTTTGAAATGCTTCATTCTCTTTGTCCCCCCACCCACTTTTTTACTCTTAGTAATCTAAATAATGGTTCCATTGCATATGCAAACTTATCAACCATTCTACCATAAAAATTTACCAAACCAAGAAAACCTTTTAATTGTCTATGGTTTCTATGTATTGGAAATTCTCTTATTAATTCAAGCTTTGCTTCCTGAGCTTTTATTCCTTCAGGAGTAAGCGTAAAGCCAAGAAAATCAATTTCTTGTCTAAAGAAATGTGTCTTTTTAAGACTAAGAGTGAAATTATACTCATCTAGTCTTTTAAACAATTTTTCAAGATGCATATATTATAAATGAGCTTCTTCTGATCCGGAGATACATAATAAATCATCTACAAAATTTATTATGTTTTTACCGAGTCCTCTGATAGCAAAATCTAAGCCTCTCACTAATGCTGAGGTACTTACACTGGTGCCAAAAGGACAAACGTTAAATTCATATACTTTGCCTTCGTGCATAAAACCAGTATATTTTTTGCTTTCTTCGGCTAACGGTATCTGCCAAAAACTACTCGTTAAATCAAGACTTGTCATCACTGCAATTTCATCACAAATTTGCAATAATTCCTCTACATTTCTAGGAGACTCATACTCTTTTACAAAGCGCTTATTTGCCTCTCTAGCATCAAGACACGGCCTCACCGTTCCGCCTTTTTTTACTGGAGTCACCAATGGACTAATGTATTGGCTGTTTGACCTTCTAATCACTTTCCAGTCTAGCATCTTTTTTATCATTACTCTAACAATTTCTCTATTGTTAATTGCAATAGGATATGGAGCAACATAAAATGTAGAATCATCTTTAATCTTGATTTTATATTCAAAATTCTTTAATAATCCTGGTTTTTTACAAAAAACCTTTTTATATCTCCAGATGAGATTTCTGAGACTGTCGATAGTTTTCGGATTTTTACAGAGGCAATTCTGAAGTTTCTCTTCTACTTCTTGCACTGTAATGTCATACAGATCTGTGTCATCTGATGATAAATTATTAATTACCACAGACGCCTCGCATTGATTTCCATGCAACTCTGAGTAATTTTTATTGAGTTCAGAGAGAAAAGTCCGACCTGCATTTAATTCGGCTTGTTCCTCCTGACTCCAATAATCCTCAACTTCTCCAAAATCTTCGATTGCCTCAATGCAACGATGATTTATCTCTTCTATACTCAATGGAGAGGTTTTATAAATTAACCATTCCATATTATCTTTTGATTCTCTTAACTCCACTGTGCCCATACGAAATTTGATAGACATATCAAAACTTCCCATAGCATCAACTCCAATTATGCAATCCCTAGATAATCTCGGAATTACAATGATATTAAGGTTTTTGCTTGTTTTTCCAATAGTAACTTCCGCAAAAAATTGAATCTTTAGACGGACAGATTGAGCCCCAATAGCCCCTTTAATAACTTGTCCTATAATAGGTAACGTTGGAGATTTATTAAATTTATCAACATGCAATCTGTAAAATTCATCAGAAATTCACGTGATAGGGCTACCTGTATCGATGAGAGCTTTTACCTCGACATCTTGCAAATTTACTTTAATCACAGGACACTCTGTGTTTTGGCATTTTTGAATTCTCTCCTCCGGACCATCTAACAAGGCTCCTCTAGGATCTTCAAAAATCGTTTGAATATATCCTTTTCTAGAATCAGTCGCCTCATTACTCTCTCTATTTGAGATAAAATCCGGGGCACATGCTGCGACTGTCGTTAGTTTCCCGACATTCCGCATGCCTCTAACGGATTTTTTAAAATTTCTCTATCTAAAGAGTAAATGTCATGTCTATTTTTCGATTTAGTACCAGTACTCTTCTGTGGCATTTTCTTAAATATACTCTGTCCACCCGAAGTTTTCTGACTAGTCGCAGCTTCTCCGGATTTAGCTTGAATTTTATTAGCCTCAGAGCTCTCCTCGGATTTACTTTGACTATTCAGATTGTTACTGTTGTTATTATTAAACCTTTGATTGTTCCAAGGTTTAAAATTTTTCTGAGAATTCTGTACTGTAGAATTAGTACTAGCACCAGAATCCGTAGATTTATTGGATAATACAGATTTACTCTCTTTTTCTCTCTGCATTCCAATATCTTTGCAAGATAATAAATCAAGCAAACCTGATTTAGTTTCTATTTTCTGTGTAGAAACTGCAAATCTTACTTCGAATCCATGATGATCCGCAAGTTTTCTTACAAGCTCTTTTTCAGACATTTCTCCTATGTCTACAGCTTGACTCATTAATTCAGTAGTATATTCTACTCGAGTTTTTTTCTCCATATCACTGTATGTACCATATTCAATTTTTCTTTTGATTTGGTCAGTGATATCAGAATTCCAAAATCTGTTTGAATTCTTTTTCGAATTGATCGAATGATGAGATAGAATTTTCTATCATATCCCACCAATTACCTGCTGTACCTCTCAAAGAACGTGCCAAAATATACTTGACATCGTCTAGAGGCAAGTCCTCCGATCCCATATATCTTTTAATCTCCCTTAAAAATTTCATAGGCTTATCAGATAAATCAGCCTTGAAAATAGGAGCAGACATTTTTTCTCTCCGAAAAGCAGAGCGACTCGTATTTAAGAAACTCTGATTTACTCTTGTACTCCTGTCCGGAGACAAAGTTAAACTAGGCTTAGTTATATTTTCTCTTAGCCTGTCTTTTATTGGTCTCATGGGCGAAGGAGATCGAATACTATTTGATAATCGTCTAGTCGAAGCCCTCCTATCTCTTATTTCATCATCTGACCATTTTATTGAGTTATTTCTAGTAACTCAGGATAGAGAGGAATAAGGAGAGAGAAAATAAATACACAGGTTCGTCTATGCTGTCACGTACCTAGGCTTTATTTATTTCAACTCGCTAATATATAAGTCAGCGAGCGAATAATCCCCGAACGAGTCTTACCGCCGCTTTTATTTGAAAACACGTACAATACACCGTGAAACAAATCAATCACACCTTGATCTGCGCTCACGCACTCTCCCACTCTCTCTCTCTAATCATCCGACGCACACATACAGTAGACGACGCGTATACATCAAGGGGCGCGGTAGCGCCTCGATGGCAAGTATAAGGTAGTCAGTACGTACGCCGCCGTCGGGCGCTAGCCAGACCCTATATACGTCTCATAGGCACTGTTGGAGATGTGACATTCGGTTTTCTTCGTATTAAGAGCTTTGTTTCTCACTTATGAGCACTCAAATGAAAGCTTGGAATAAAACTAGCAAAATTACTTCAGGGTCATATCTTGTGAAAAGGCTTCTATCAAAAGATATTGTGAAGTGAAAGTTCGGAATCACGAATTCCTCAACGCGAAAATTCTTCTCCCGGAGAAAATGTTCTCCGCGGAAATACGTCATCGTGTGACGTCAGCCCTACGTTTATATTACTATATTGTATTGCTTGCATGTATACAGTTCATGTGTGTACAAGAGCAGACGATGGTGTATTTACAAAATTTTACACATGCAGTGTAATTATAAATAACCTAATTTGGCTGTAACTGTGTTTTATAATTAGGTTTCATACTCATGATAATAGGCTAGATTAGATAAGTATTTAGTTTTTTATAATAATAAAATATACATACAATACATGAAAGAATGAAAGAACTGATTCTTTGTTAAAAAATACCCTTTTATTTTTCAGGTTTTTCAGATTATAAAGGAAATAACTTTTTTGTGATTTTGTGATGACAAGTTAGGAGGTTACGCAACTGTCATGTTATAAGGGAAGGAATGCCTGTGAGAAGCTAGTGATGTGAAAAATGTTTATTCAAGATTTATAATTATTATATAAGTTCAGAAGACAAGTGGTTTCCAAGTTTTTCTCAATTTTAAGAGTGCGAATAAACTAAGTTTCCAGATGTATCGAGACTTTTTTCAAGGGAAAAATGTTTTGTTTTATAAGCTAACGAGAACTTATGAAGGCATACATCTATCATATTATAGAAGAAAAGAATTTTCTTGGGACGTGAAAAGCTAGTGAAAGTATTGTGTTTTTTAAGTATCAAGAAAGTTTTTTGGGTGGTTATGCAACTGTTACAAAATTTTTTACTTTTCCTTTCGTCTCCTGGGAAGTAGACTCTCCGGTTGTGTCTCGAAAGGGATCCTTATGACCAGCTAGTGAAAGTGTTTTATTTTCATCGTTCAAGAATCCAAGAAAGTTTGTAGCAGAATTCTCAGTTTATAAGTGCTCATGACAAGCTAGTGAAAGTATTTTATTATCATTGTTCCAGAATTGAAGAAAATTTTTACAGATTCTTCAAGTGATGTGAAAAATGTTTTGTCAAGATTTATAATTATTATAAAAGTTCAGAAGACAAGTGGTTTCCAAGTTTTTCTCAATTTTAAGAGTGCGAGTAAACTAAGTTTCCAGATGTATCGAGACTTTTTCCAAGGGAAAAATGTTTTGTTTTATAAGGTAACGAGAACTTATGAAGGCATACATCTATCATGTTATAGAAGAAAAGAATTTTCTTGGGACGTGAAAAGCTAGTGAAAGTGTTGTGTTTTTTAAGTATCAAGAAAGTTTTTTGGGTGGTTATGCAACTGTTACAAAATTTTTTACTTTTCCTTTCGTCTCCTGGGAGGTAGACTCTCCGGTTGTGTCTCGAAAGGGATCCTTATGACCAGCTAGTGAAAGTGTTGTGTTTTCATCATTTAAGTATCAAGAAAGTTTGTGCAGAATTCTCAGTTTATAAGTGCTCATGACAAGCTAGTGAAACTATTATATTAACATTGTTCCAGAATTGAAGAAAATTTTTACAGATTCTTCAGATTATATGAGGAAATAAGTAGTTTGTGATGTGACAAGCTGGTTAAGTGCGTTTACTATATTCCTCGATTGCTGATCTTCTTGTGAATAATTGTTAACTTTTCCTTTCGTCTCCTGGGAGGTAGACTCTCCGGCTGTGTCTCGAAAGGGATCCTTATGACCAGCTAGTGAAAGTGTTTTATTTTCATCGTTCAAGAATCGAAGAAAATTTTTACAGAATCTTCAGATTATATAAGAAAATAGCTATTTTGCGTTGTGACAAACTAATGAAGTGTTAAGAATATTTATCTTTCATGCTAGAAGTTTGTGCAGTTGTTGAAATGGATATGAATAATTATTAAATTTCCTTTCGTCTCCTGGGAGGTAAACTCTCAGGCTATGTATCGAAAGGAATCCTTATGACCAGCTAATGAAAGTGTTTTATTTTTATTGTTCAGGAATGGAAGAAAATTTTTATAGAATTTTCAGATTATATAAGGAAATTACTATTATGTGATGTGATAAGCTAGTGAAGTTTTAAGAATATTTATCTTTCATGCTGGAAATTTGTGCAGTGGTTGAAATGGATATGAATAATTATTAACTTTTCCTATCGTCTCCTGGGAGGTAGACTCTCAGGCTATGAATCGAAAGGGATCCTTATGACCAGCTAGTGAGTGTTCTATTTTCATCGTTCAAGAATCGAAGAAAAGATTTATAGAATTTTCAGATTAATAAGGAAATAATTTTCTTGTAATGTGACAAGCTAGTGAAGTGTTACGAATATTCATCTTGCTTTATGAAACAGCAATTTTACACAATAATCAGCATGGATGGATATAATAATTTGGATATTAAATCTAGAATACCTGCACAGCTTAAGTGTTGAGTAAATTAATTTTTTTCTTATAAATAAATAAGAATAATTTTTCAATTTTTTTTCTTCATTTTATTTTTTATTTTCTAATTTTGTGGAGGAACAATGTCTCCTTGAGGAGCATTGTCTCCTTGTACAGCATTATCTGCTGGCACATCTTGTATGGCATCATCGTCCTCTCCCTCATATCTATTGTATTGGCGTCGAGGCCTTTGACGTCTGACCTGGTCAGAACGTGTTTGTTCCACGTTCGACATGGCCATGAAGCTCATAAAATCCGCCAAATTTTTCAGGTTTTGCTGATAGGGGTTCAGCCTCCTTCTTCTAAAGTTTCTTGAACTCCTACCAGCCCTCGTGCCTCTTCTGCCTAAAGGATTCAATTATTATTTATTATTTTTTTTGCTTAAATATATTAAGTATTTTAAATACCAAATAATAAATTGGTCCTGTACCTTGATTGCCATAGTTGTTGTTGTTGCCATTGTTGTTGTTGCCATTGTTGTTGGCTGCACCAGCTCCTGCTAAATTACAAAAATATGTAATTATTAATTTAGTTTTACTGGGTGGCGTATAAAGGCCTATAGAGGGATATGGATCCAAGTCTCCTTTGACTAGCTGGTTTCCAAATCTCAATTATGTGATACATAATAATTTTTATATTTACCATTTACATCAATTTGCATCTGGTTCGGCATTATTATTTTCTGAAAATGAAAAATGAGTTTGAAAGTTTAGTAACAATTTATAACATATATTATGTGTGGATGATTCTCTGACAAATTCTAGCTTTCCAGAAAACGTACAAATACATTTGTTCTGTAGAAAGATATGTTTATTTATGTTTATAAATTAATTTATAACAAGTATTTTGAGACTAAGTTTAAATTGTAAAATAATAACTACCAGACTATGATAGTTTGGATGAATTTTTTACAATAAATAAAAATATTGATTAATTATGTATAAGAAAAGACAAAAGGGCTTATTCTAACAGACATGAATGCATTTTTAAATATTCAATGTATTTTATAACAGCTAAGTTTTATATTATATACTATAGCCTTTTTATTTCATAGTAAGCGCACAATTTGTATTTGGTTTACACTATATAATAGGCGAACAGATGTATTTGGATAGCAGATTAACGATGATTTTAATTTAAAAAAACATGATCTAATCTAAAAAAATTACCAGTATTGATTGTACATTCATGTTAATAGATTTGGCTTACAACGAGAAGTCAACTCTCTGTACTATACACAAGATAATTAGGGAACACATATTACAATAACAGATTATGAAAGATTTTAATTAAAAATCATATGATCTAAAACAAAGTATTACTAGTAATAATAGTAAGCCTGCATTATATTTATAGATTTGTCTAACGAGAGCCAACTCTCTATACTATAAATTTTAGCTGTATTTGGGCACTTCCTACACGCATCATCTAATATTATATTTAATTAATTTAATATTTCTTAACATTTTTACTTATCTATCAGGAAGAGAATATATATAATTATTTTATGAGTAATGCATATATTACTCATTTCATTTTATTTAACAAGCGCATCAAACTCCTTATTCAAAAATATTACTTACAGTAATAAATAAGACTGATTCATTAAAGTCTGCTGTTTATAAATTTCTTTTTACGCCAAGTTCATTGGATCACCTGTAACAGAGAAAGAATAATTTATTTTTAAACAAAGAATCATGTTCTATTATCATAAAGTTAATTTATTTGAAGGTAACTAAAAGATACTTATCTGACAGAGAGAGATCCGTTGATAGTATTTTCATCATAATATGTCATCTTTTCTGTAAATGCATTTTTTTACTTGAAACTTATTGCAGGTTCTAGATAAACTCGGAGATCCACGTGGAGGTTATAAACTAGCAGAAACCAACAGTAGATTAGTACTTCAGGTTAAACATAATTATAGTACAAAAGTGAGTTGGCACTAAATTATGGGGATATAGAGATCCCTATAACGAAGCTATGATGCACAGAACAGTAACTGCAATGAGTATCTGGTTAACTCTATGAAGTGTTAGTCTATGGTTGGTTTCTGCTGGTTCACCTCCGCGAGAATCTTCAAGTTTATCATAAATTATATTATTTAAATCGCGTTAAAAACCCCTAAAACTCGTACTACGCGTGTACATCATGGTACATCTATTGAAATAGGACATTATACAAATATCGTTCGCCAAAGTAACCAATGGTTTGAAATAAATGATCAGCTTGTTAAACAAAGAACATGGCCTCGTGGCGCGAAAGATGCCTATTTATTTTTTTTAGAAGAAATGACTTAAATTATTAAATTAATTAATATCTTTATCCCGTGTCCATGTACAACGATATGTGTTTGTGTAAATTTATTTTTCCTCGAATGATCTTTATTTTTTCATACTAGCTGTATCATGTAAATAATTATGTTAAATAGAGTGAAGTTTAGTGTCAAATTTGTGGATTAGGCCTACAGGGGATACCACAACTTTATTGACATTATCTTTTATAATTTTTCACAATGTTGAAATTCGATTGTAATTTTCTTAAAGTTTACTGAATTATGTGGTTTGCATTAAAAATGGTAATACTTCTATCATAAAGAATCATACGGATTTTAAAAGTAACTTACATAAACTTCTTTTTTTTTATTCATAATATTATAATAAAGATTAAATTGTGAAGGATACGATGTAAACTTGTATAAATATTAAAATGCTACATCACTCATGTTCTGTTGACAATAATATCCACAAGGTACAAAAGAAGTCTCTACGTCTGAAATTATTGTTCATTAATTAGCTGATAATTGCTTTGTTGAAAATACTTTCAAAAAGCAATTATCAAATAATTTATGAACAATAATTTTATACGTACAGACTTCTTTTGATTTATATTTACAAGACAAATATTATGGAACTTCACATAAAAGTTAGTGCCAATAAAGGGAAAAAAAAACGCGCCATTCTATTTACCTCGACGGTGGTGTGGAAAAGATAGATATTTCATTTTTGAATGATAATGATCCAAAAATAACTATTTGCTGTACAGATGGTGTCGAAAAAATAATTATTATCGCAATAATACATAAGCATATGTACATTAATTTTTTAAATTTATAACTTCTTCAGTTGATGTTAATCGTTCATTATAATTTAGGTATTATATACCATTTAAAAGTAGTGAAATCTTCCCACCCCCCCCCCCAAATAAACCTTTTAAAGGTAAAAGGCTGGCAAGTATAAGGTCGTTTTTTTCTATAAGATTTATCCATCTCCTTTTCTCCTTCCTCCTTCCTCCTTCTCCTTTTCTCCTTCCTCCTTCCTCCTTCACCTTTTCTCCTTCCACACCTTTTCTCCTTCCACACCTTTACACTTTTTCTCCTTCTTCCACACCTTCCTCCTTCCTTACACTTTCTCCTTCTTCCTTCCTCCTTCCTTCCTCCTTCTCCTTTTCTCCTTCTTCCTTCCTCCTTCACTTTTTCTCCTTCCACATCTTTACACTTTCTCCTTCTTCCTTCTTCCTTCCTCCTTCCTCCTTCCTCCTTCTCCTTTTCTCCTTCCACATCTTTACACTTTCTCCTTCCTCCTTCTCCTTTTCTCCTTCCACATCTGTACAATTTCTCCTTCCTCCTTCCATGATATTATCACATGACAAATGTGCCCATAATATGTAGTAATATCATGTTTGTCTAATATGATTATGTAATTTAACAACATTGTTTCGCATCATGAAAACTTTTTCTTTTATTTATGGAAGCAACGAGCGGATGTACAATCTACTCTACTTAGTAATTCAGTAAATGTGTTGCTATCCTTATTTCATTAAAAATCTATGTCTAGGACGATTATATGCAATTATATATGAGATTTAAATTCTGTTGATACAATATATCGATCCTACATTTAAAAAAAAAACAGGAACAAATTCTATCATGTAGTACGCAATTTTTTTTACGAAAAAACTTGCCGTCCCGTCCTATCATAGATAATCGATGAACTACTAAATGTCAGTGTGAAATTAACAATAGCATAACATTTTTAATATAGTTAAATTATCGTCCTATTATCCTGCAATGGGAACTACTCAAAGCATTATCTTAAACTGTGAGAACGACGGCCTCAAATAATAATAATAATTAGAATTCCATTTTTAATTAAGTAAAGATTTAAAACTAAAAGCTGTAAACTATATCAAGTAAATATTAATTTAACATTTTTAAGCTTGATTTATTTTCCAACTTGTGTCATAGAAATTTATTTTATAACATTTTTTTAATACGTAATAATAGTTAGAATTATCTTTAATCAACTTACTGTAATCTTCCGATAATAATAACAGTTTTGTAAAACATACATACATACAAATAATCAAAAATAGAGCTTAGAATGAGTGCAAGATTGAGTTAGAATACTTCAAAAATTGGTTAAAGACAGTAATAAATAAATATTGAATAAAAAATTGATTCAGAGATTTTCTAACGGTGTTTTATGAACAAGTTACTTTGGTTAACCCTGCATAATTTGAAGATCGTATCCATCGTTATCTATGATAGGACGGGACGGCAAGTTTTTTCGTAAAAAAAATTGCGTACTACATGATAGAATTTGTTCCTGTTTTTTTTTAAATGTAGGATCGATATATTGTATCAACAGAATTTAAATCTCATATATAATTGCATATAATCGTCCTAGACATAGATTTTTAATGAAATAAGGATAGCAACACATTTACTGAATTACTAAGTAGAGTAGATTGTACATCCGCTCGTTGCTTCCATAAATAAAAGAAAAAGTTTTCATGATGCGAAACAATGTTGTTAAATTACATAATCATATTAGACAAACATGATATTACTACATATTATGGGCACATTTGTCATGTGATAATATCATGTAAGAACATCGTGCGATTATATTACATGTACAGTTGGGTGCAATTGAAACTTTGAATAATACCATATTGGCACTACGTTCTGCGCATGTTTGTGACCGATTACGCAACGCTCAATTTACCGGAAATATGGTGGCCTAATCTCCCACGGTAAATACGGCGTCATCGTGATCGGTCACCAAACGTCAGATAGAATGCGCAGAACGTGGCAGCAGTCGTATTTATTCAAAGTTTTAATTGTACCCGACTGTGCATTTTCACAGGCTATCCACCTTTTCACATGCTACAATTTCATGTGTTTATTTAAATACATGTATATTTATAATCCTCCCCCTTTTAAATGCTTATTTACTTATTTCAAATTCATTGCTTTTTATAAAAGAACTTGCCAATTTATTTATTGATATCATAACTTTCTTTTGTTGAAATTAAAATTGAAATTTTTATTAAATCGAAGGTATAGGAGAAGTAACACTAAAGAAATGGTAGTCTATCTAACAGGCCCTTAACGTGAAGATGTTTACGCGTTCATATTTTCATAGATAGATAGATTTGAATTTTCACCAATAAGGGTTCGAAATCGAGAGTTCGAAAATTTATATTTAAACGAGTTATTTATTTATTTCAAAGCGGTTGTTTTTTATAAAAAAAACTTGCCAATTTATTTAATGATATCATAACTTTCTTGTGTTAAAATTAAAATTGGAATTTTTGTAAAACGAAGGTATACAGAAATGATGCTAAAGAAATAACAGTATGTCCAACAGACCCTTAACGCGAAGATGCTTACGCGTACATATTATCCTAGATGAGAGTTTCGGATTATTCATCTTAATGTGATTCACTCATTTACGAGGTAAAAGAAGACCTTTTCAAAATTGAAGAAGAATTTTTCCTAACATAATTATTTGTTAAATGATAAATATCTTTTTAATCACTGCATTATTAACACGTTTCTTATCGTCCTTCAGTAATTTACCTATTTCTTTAAAGTGTGCATTAAAATTAAATAAAATGATATGTAATGATTAAAAAAAGAAAAAATAAGTTAATAGTTAGACGAGGAGTAAGAGCTGGTAGGAATTTGAGAAAGCAAAAAAGGAGAAGGAGGAAGGAGGAAGGAGAAATTGTACAGATGTGGAAGGAGAAAAGGAGAAGGAGGAAGGAGAAAGTGTAAAGATGTGGAAGGAGAAAAGGAGAAGGAGGAAGGAGGAAGGAGGAAGGAAGAAGGAAGAAGGAGAAAGTGTAAAGATGTGGAAGGAGAAAAAGTGAAGGAGGAAGGAAGAAGGAGAAAAGGAGAAGGAGGAAGGAAGGAGGAAGGAAGAAGGAGAAAGTGTAAAGGTGTGGAAGGAGAAAAGGTGTGGAAGGAGAAAAGGTGTGGAAGGAGAAAAGGTGAAGGAGGAAGGAGGAAGGAGAAAAGGAGAAGGAGGAAGGAGGAAGGAGAAAAGGAGATGGATAAATCTTATAGAAAAAAACGACCTTATACTTGCCAGCCTTTTACCTTTAAAAGGTTTATTTAATATACATATAACGCGAGAAAAGGCGCGAATTTGCCAAACGCTATACATTAGACAACGCGCACTATTTACATGAAGGAACGCTTTCTATTTACACGGGAAGGGACAGGACCGTTACAACCTGGTCATTATGATTTCTATTTAACTTCTTAAGAAAAGCTTAAATTTTCTAAAACTAAAAATAATAAATACTTAATAAAGAATCAATTCTTCTGTCAATGAAAGTAAAAAAATTTTGCAATATGATTTTATTAATATTTACCTCATCAATACGTACGTACATACGTACGTACGTACGTTTTTGGAAAGTGTGCTTTTTTTCTATGAAAGGAACAAAAAATTACAAATATGGTCCGATGAAATTAAATGTTTTCCATTGCGCTATATATTCGTAAAAAAAATTTTTCTAAATCTCAAAATTGATCCATTTTATCGATAAAAAACGGACGCGAGTTATTCGATTTTTCATATAATGTTATACAATACTCGTGAGATCTGTGTTTTTTTTAATCAAATAATTAAATAATTCAATAATTAATGAATTAACGAAATCGAATGTTTTCAACTCAGCTATACAATGGAGACGAGATCTTCGGTTTTCATAAAAAACGGAAGCGAGATATTTGATTTTTCAAAATTATTTTATATTTTGTTGTAAATATTTATACTTAAAATACACATTTTTATAAAATTAGCATTTAGCAGAACAGGCCCATCACTGGTAAAAATTATAGTATTTGAGGGTAACTTTCCGCACAGATTTGGAAAGGCAATAAAATACTGTACAATTTCACCATATTACATCTACATTATATTAAGAGAATAAAATCGTAACAATCACACCTGTAAAGAATCCTCGATCCTGGCAAAACTATACGGTAAAAACGTATTATGAGAAAATGGGCACATTGCTTTTATCAATGCGCTTCGAATCATGTTAAAAAAAGTTGACCTGACCCAATTAGTTTTTGAGATATGGGCTCTTCTAGATTTTTTAATTTCGAAAATCAGCGTAGGTACGTTGACATTTTCAGCATTTTTTAGCTCAATAACAAAGCAAAATCATGAAAAATGCCAACTTCTGTTCTTTTTTTAAAAATTAATTTAAAAATTTCGAAGTATTTTTTTTTAGAAAATGGTACCAAATTTATTACTAATTAAATTATTAATGTATAAAAATTATAATTTCTTATATATTTTTCAAACCCACAAAACCATGCCACAACACACCTGTAACGTCGCCCAAAGAAAAGGCCGACATACATTATACAAAATTTTGTTTGCCTTTCTCTCTCTTTTCCTCGAAGAAAATAAACAGATATAGCCAGATTGCATTTCTTCCTTTCTTTGAATCTATACGTTTATGCGCTCTTTCGGGTAGGTCCTCACCCGAAGGAAGTCATAAACAAATCAAGGTACACTAAAAATTGAGCCGAAACCTTCTCTCTTACGACAATGAATGTCGCGACCGCCGAAGACGCACAGCTCGCGTTGATCTAACATTATATACTAAACACGAATTTTCTTTTCCTCTCTCTCACGCGTACTATTATATCTGTAGGATCTCGCGCGACAAAGAGTTCCTAGCGACTTGCAGATGCAAGGTATATAGTATTATTTTATAGTTTTTCGGAGAACAGTCGTAAAATTTTTCGACCACCGTTCCGCCGGATCGGAGAGATGCTTTCGCTCTCTGTGTACGGTGAGAGCATTTCACCGATTCTACGCGGTCGAAGCCGCGCGTAACTGCAACAAGGCCCGTCCGCACCCCTGTGGCGAGGCCCGGGCGCACGGAACATCATAGGCTTACGTGCGCGCGTCGAATGTAAATTTCACCTTTTTTTTCGATTTTACGACTTTTCTCGCAGCTAGGAAATCTCTGGGCACCCTTGAAGAATCGCCAGGATAAATAAATTATCTTGACAGTGCTTCTTTGTGGGCGCAGCTGCGATTCTTTCGGGAAGAGTCCGAGCTAGCTTAGAATAAATTTTATTATAATTTCCAATAATATTTAGTTAATTTTAGAGAAGAGAATTTGTTAATCATAAGGAAAATTTTAATCATAAAACAAAACTTTTGTAACCCATACTCGCATTATAGAGACGAGTAATATTCTACAATTTTATACCTTATTATATGGTATTTAGAATTAATTAGTATATTAAGAACTATATTCTTATTAAATACGCGAGTTAATCTATATACACATACTATTTGCATACCTGATAGTATATTAAGAAGCAATAGATAAGTGTATTTTACATAACCTGCTACTTATTTTTGCTAACTAATTACTTTACTCTATTAGACTAAGTTTCGAAATAATTGTCCTTATAATATATTAAGTAATATTAACAAGGAAGAGAATTGAGAACGGCCGCACAGGTGCCGAAAGGTACGCCTAAATTCAATGCTACATTAATGTCTGTGAATAATATAAACTTATCGAAACTTAGATAAATTTGTACTTTCATCCATATGCAAAATTTACCATACGTTGCAGTAGCTTCAATTTCTTATAACACTCTAAACATTGAAAATTGACCTTTCTGAACAGTGGTTAGTCTTCGTTGGAAGCGACGCTATATTCTTTCATAATTATTTTCTTACATCCGTGCCTCACTCTTCCATTTCCAGTGCACAAATCAACCGACAGTAAATAAAAGTAGCCAGTAAATTCGGAGAAAAATTCAAAGTGATTTTATTTCAGGGTCCAATTTAAAATAACACAATTATCTAAACAAAAATAAATAAAATAACACATTAAAAAGGGAGAGAAGACGTAAATTTAATAAAATAAAAGTAAAACACGAAGATTTTTTTTTTGAGTTCTAAGAAAGAAAAATTAACGATAAATACAAATCGAAATCAAAAAGACTGAAAACTAAATAAATGCACAATAGATCTAACTCTTCACCAAACGAAAAATTTCTAGCTCTAGCTTTGCTGAGCTCCTCCAGTATACACAGCTTTAGCTCTGCTGAGTTTGTGTATACGAAAAATCTATACTTACTCAAATTATTCTAATTCTTTACTAAACAATTTCTAGCTCTAGCTTTGCTGAGCTCCTCCAGTATACACAGCTTTAGCTCTGCTGAGTTTGTGTATACGAAAAATCTATAGCTATATTGTTTTACCTAACTCTTATATTAACAATTTCTAGCTCTAGCTTTGCTGAGCTCCTCCAGTATACACAGCTTTAGCTCTGCTGAGTTTGTGTGTACGAAAAATCTATACTTACTCAAATTATTCTAATTCTTTACTAAACAATTTCTAGCTCTAGCTTTGCTGAGCTCCTCCAGTATACACAGCTTTAGCTCTGCTGAGTTTGTGTATACGAAAAATCTATAGCTATATTGTTTTACCTAACTCTTATATTAACAATTTCTAGCTCTAGCTTCGCTGAGCTCCTCCAGTATACACAGCTTTAGCCCTGCTGAGTTTGTGTATACGAAAAATCTATACTTATTCAAATTGTTCTATTTGTCTACTAACAATTTTCTAGCTCTAGCTTCGCTGAGCTCCTACTGTATATACAACCCTAGCTCCGCTGAGTTGTATATACGAAACATCTATACTTACTGAATTTTATCTAACTCTCTATATTAACAATTTCCTAGCTTTAGCTTCGCTGAGCTCCTACAGTATATACAACCCTAGCTCCGCTGAGTTGTGTATACAAAACATCTATACTATCCAACTTTTCTCTAAAAATTCTTATCAAATTCTAGCTCTAGCTTGTGTATACGAAATATCTGTATCTAATTCTTAAATTCACATACTTAGAAAAATTTCTTTTGTATAATTCTAAGAGAATAAATATTTAGTTATTAGCTCTGGTTGAGCGATTTTATAAACAAAAATATCGAACAATTTAAGAAAGGAAAAATTTCCTTTTCTCCTAAATGAAAATTTAATAACGAAAGAAATATTTTAAAATAAACACCAAGTTAGGTTGATAAAGTAAAACCGAAAAATAGGTTCATAAAACGAAAAGTATTGAAAGACAAGTTCTTCTAAACAAAAATTTTTTTTATGTAAATTGATCGAATAAAAATATTATTTCATATTGCCTTCCAGTGGCACGTGGCAAAAATAAACCCACTAAAGGCCAGAGGGCTAAAAGGAGAGCTAAAAGGGTGCAGGAACAAAGAGAGTGGGCAAAACAGGTGTTGGAAGACCTGAAAGGTACACCAGCACCACCACCTCCTCCGCTGCCAAATTCTCCACCACCAGTGGAGCTATCAGAAATACCATTACCCCTCGAACCACCGAAAAAGTGGTGCAAAGAGTGTGGTAGATTTAGTAAATCTTGTATTAATTGCTTTAAGCTTAATACGAGATTTTCTAAAAAGAAGAAAAGCTCGGATTTAATCGATAAATTGTTAGATGTTATGGACGCCAGCCGTTTAGGATTGAGAGAAAAATCCATGTAATTAATCTTAATATAAAAATTCTTTTTCCCTTAAAAATTTGAAACAAAAAAGGAAAACAAGAAAAATTTCATTAACACTTTTTCTTGGGTTTCAACAGAAATTGCTTTTGTATTTTTCAGTGCAAAACACTGAGCAGCAGCCATCAACGAGCGGTGCTGGAAAAACCATTGTACCGTGTCTTTGCGGGTGTAGAGAGCCGCCGTTGAACAGTGACCAGAAAAGAAGACTTAGACAAAAAAAAGCAGCAGAGATCAGCCAGTTATTGGGAATAGATGAGGCTACAGTAGCAAGAAGATTAAACGTCAATGTAGAGCTAGTGGCCTCCAGAGGAAGGTAAAGAAGTTGTACCTTTGGTGATACCCTCAAGGCCAAAGGTGACATTGGAATTTGTGTGTGCGGTAAAACCTCGTGTACCACCACCACCATCACCCAAACCAGTTGAGCAGCCAGTGCCTTTGGATGCTCGTGGGGAACCTATCCCCATAATTACTATAGAGGACGAAGAAATTCAGACGATTGATTTGGAAGCTGACGTTGAAGCCTTGGCAGCAAACGGGCCCCAATACACCATTGAAAATCCAGAGTTGTGCCTGGGTCCAATAAGAGACGCCTACTACAGGTTCTTTCCGCAAGAAAAGGGTGGCCACGAAGAGGAGGCCCACCATTTAAGAAACTTAATCCATAATAAGCAAAATCGGCAAGGGGATCCGAAAACACTGCTTTTGTCAGGCCAAGTGGGTTGGCTGCAGCAGGACTTCTGGCGGAGAGAGGGCAACAGACCAGAGCCCATGGACATCAACTGAAAAAAAATAAATTATGAAATTTTGTCCTTTCAATTAAAAGATCTGAACATGTATAATCTTACCATTTTTGCAATTTGTATAAATCTTGTCTTCTAAAAAGTTTTAAATAAATCAAAAATTTATGAATTAAATTATTTAAATAAATATTTATTCCTGAATCCCTAGAATAATCATATCTTAATTAAAAAAAAAAAAAAGACAAGTTGACAAGAAAGAACCTGGAAAAGGAAGAATAGAAAAAAATTTAATTAATTGAATACTTAGAAAAAAAATATAAAAAAAAACTTACCTAGAAAGTAGCAACAGTAATAAGGTATAGTTGCTTAAATTACTATAAAAAGAAACTTTTCAAATTTTCTCCAGTGGGCTGTGGGCAAATCCTTAAGAAGCGCTACGTTCCAGTCCAGGTTTTGAGCCAGCAGCAAGATCACGAGGAGGGACCAGTCCTAGCGATACCACCACCCGAAGTAATCACCTTCACACAGTACTGGCAGTTGAGATTGGCTAGAGAACGAGCGGAGGCAGCAGCTAGAGAGTTACAGCTGCAACGTGCACAAGCAGCAGCCAGGGCATTAGAACAGCAACGGACGCTGTCACCAACTACTGATCCCTTTATATTATTGGATCAGATTAGGGATAACGCAATAGCAGATATCTACAGCTGGATATAGATCACAGCCTAATTATTATCCTCATAAAATTTTCTGACACTGAAATAAAGAGAAGTTGTGGTTTAGTCAAAAGAAAAATAAAACAAATAATAAATATTGAAGTTCGAAGGCAACTGATTTATTTTCTTTTCCCCTTTTTCAAATAATATAAGGACTAAGAAATTTTATCTTCAATTCAAAAATAAAAATTTTGATGTATCTCGCATAATCCCATAAGACCACCAGAGAAAAAAAGAATATATTCAATACTAGAGCAACTCAAATTCTATTACTGGAGGAATTCATTTAAAAACTATTAATGCGTTGATATAAAATAAAAATTAAAAAGGTTATAGTACCTCTGAGTCTCGCTTCCAACTATTCAAAGTCAATTTACATACCAGAATTAGACATAGTAAGTCATCAATATCCTCTACTCGACGCCAGGAAACGAAGAAGTAGTATCCTGATGAGAATTCTTCCATATATGCCCAGTGACGAAGAAACCTTTGAATCCGCTAAGCCAAACCCAAGGCGATTCCCTGGTTGTGTGGACTCGCATGAAGAATTGGAGGATCGTTTAAACCTGTAAAGAGAAATAAAGATCATTTTACCACAAAGCAACAGTGCTCTTGGGTTTGATAAAGAAAAAAGATTTTTCAAAAGAGAATACTTATCTGACACAAGGAGATCCACCACTGAATTGGTCTCGTTCACCGCAAAGCCATCACACTTGATAAATTCCACTGCTGCAAGCCAGAATATTTGAAATAGATCAAGTGAAGCAGCAACAACTTATTGTAATATCCAGTGAGTCAATAAATAAACAATTTTCAGTCTAGAGTGCTAACTGTCAATTGAGACAATACAAGCCCTAGACTGAAAAACTAAAACACTCACTATACACAAAATAGTCACTTGGCTGACTGGAGATTATACACAAAGGGTAGAGGAATAATCCCTCTATCCACCGCTTATACGCCCCGACGCGTAATTCGACATTTTTATTCAAAACTTTCACTGCAAAAAATTGTACAAACAACGCGCGGAGGTTAGCCATACAGTATACGCACGACCGCATGGCACCATACTGAAGCTCGAAGCGACGCCGTGAACGCAGCGCTACGCGGTCGATAACTCGATCGAAGTTTAAAGGTTGGTCTGCATGCGCGGTCGATAACTCAATCGACGCCGAGCGGTCTGTTCGTTTGTGCGCACGACAACTTGATCGAAGCGCAACGGTCCGTTCGTATAGGCGATCGAGTACTGAATCAAAGCGGAAAGTGGAATAAAACTCTCACGTTTTAGGATAGCCACATAAAGACGGTCGCCATCTTGAATTCTTGTGCGCATGTGTACGAGCTAATTCTGGGTCGAATAATAGATGTTTTTGATACAAAATACTATTATTAATAATATCTTCACACGGAATTATATTATATAAGCAATAATATAAACAAATTATATAATTAAAATATATATACATATTATATATATATTAACTAAAATTAATATAGCAATTACTTTATCAACAAATAATATATATATATATATATATATATATTTGCATATACATATACGCTATAAAAATTAGATGAAGCTATATAGAGACGCAGAATTTGAATTAATAATACTGCATCTCAGATCGGCTTATAACCTATATCGGGCGTTTAAGGCCAATTATCCTAATACTGATATAAAAGTTTATGCAGTAAACGAAAAATCAGATAGAGATTATCCTATAAGCATAATTAAGTATAAAAAGCGTGAATACGAGTATTTAAGAATAGCAAAGAAATCTATTAGCCCAGCTACGCTCATACAACTACCTGAATTTTTGGCTAAGGGGATTGTAACCTTTATTTATAATCTCGCTCTTCATCATTTTGATCTTTTTGAAATCCAAGACGATCAAGTGATCTTACGGAAATCAACCCTTGAATCCTGGGATACAGTAAGCACTTTAATAAAACAAGTGGGTGTATATGGCAGATCATTTCAGAACGTTAACCGTTGGTTAGAGAGTATAAAAAAAACAGATTATAAAAATCCAGTGGAGATTCCTCTATTTATTCCTTTGGTACAAACCCTAGATATTCTTTGTCCAATACCAATGAGTTGTGGATTATAGAAGATTGTTCGAGTATATTGGAAGAACAAGAAAAATAAATTTAACTTAGAAATAAATTAAAAGAAGCTACGCCATCACCACGGTCGAAACTTTTTGACCCAAGTAATATATATATTAATATCAATTTAGAAGCATTTTATAATGCAATAGGTAATTTAGAAGTAATTTGTATTAAAGATTCAAATATTTAATTATACGCTACAGTCCTAGAAGATAATAAATTTAGAATTTTGCTTTTTATTTTCTAATTATTAGAAGTAAGTTATTGAATGAAGCTGCAACGAGATGCCGAAATTGAATTAATTAAATTACACGTAATATCGGCTTATAATCTATACCAAATTTTTAGCAAAAATTATTTAAATACAGATATTACGGTCTATCTAACTACCTCTTATAGAAGCTCAGGATATCCTATCAAAACAATAAAGAGGAATAAGGAAGCGTTTGAGTATTTTAAGGTGGGGAAAAAGTCGATTTGTCCCATTACCTTTAAATATTTTCCCTCTACTATAACAAAAACTTTAACCGAAGTATTGAGGCATATTGCAAACGGTTACTTCAGTCCCTTTGATACCTACGGAAACGAGGTAATCCTGAAGAAGCCTGACTGCAAAAATAAGGAAGCTTTGCTCCCGATTTTAGAAGAATTAACTACAATTAAGAAGCTATATCAGGACGTTCGAATTTTTTTAGAAATCCACGAACGCCAAGAAGAAGTAGAAATTTCGTGCTACTAGCCCTTTCTACAAACCAAGATACAAAAATCCGACTCCAACGAACCGTATAATAGAGGATAGTTCCTCTATTCTAGGGGTACTGATAGCAATTAGATTTGAACAAACGGGTTTTATCTAACATAACTATAGGATTAAACTGAAAGAAAAATACCTATTACTTAAGGTTAAGAATAAAAAGTAATGTTATATGATAATTTAGCCAAAATAACAAATTTATTTTCCATTTTTTATGTTTTCCTATAGATGATCCCTACTGCTACCAGCGAAATTATTGGAACCGCAACAGTAAATCGGTTATCGGCAGTTGAGGATATAGCCATTCTACTTCATGACGACCTACAGGAGGTTAAGAGAACGCAAGGGACCATTTTAGAGTCTATAGAAAGACTTACAGAAAAGCTCAACTACGAGAGTGAGAACTGTCAAGGACTTACCAGACATTGGCACGAAGTTAATGCCCAGCATTGTCGGGTGCAGCGGACGATCCACATCTTAGTAGAGGATCTTAATAACAGGAATCTGCAGTTAGAGCAGAAACTAAAAATAACTCAGGGTTTAGTCCGATCTGTCGCTGGAGTAACTCTACGAGGGTTTGACAAAACTAATAAAAACCTACTTGTACCAACAACAGAATTGGACAAATTGAGTGCAGCGTTTAATAAATTAGCATTGTATTAACTTTAAGCTTTTATTATGCATAGATATAATTCTATCTTGTATAATATTGATATTTAGGAAAATATAGAAAAAAAAAAGAAAGAACATATTCTTGTTATTTATTTAATCATTCTCATGAATTCCTCTCTAAATCCTGCTAAAGGATTGGATATCGTAATTAGTCGACTTAATAATTTAGAAAAGGTCGTTGAAATTTTATTGAAGGAAAACGAAAACCTGACCAGAGCAATCAAAGCAAAGGATAGTAATCAGAGTGAGTTAAACTCCATCTTTGAGAGCCAACTTCAGAGTATTCAAGGACCAGGTAGATCTTCAGTACGAAGGAGTTGAATTCCAAAGAGATTTAATCCACAAAAACTTTGACATAATTTACGACAATTTCTCTGAACTTCAAGCACTGAATAAGCAAGTAAGAGATACTAAGACAGCATTTCAAAAGGTGATTCAAGCCACGTTGAACGGTTTTCAGCAGGTGAATACCGAGCTCATTGTAAGAGAGATAGAAATAGAGCGTTTAGAATCAGCCCTAGAAAACTTGCGAATAATTTAGGAAAATTAAATATATAGAATTTTAGAAAGAAAGGTTTCCAATAAATGACACCTATTACTATTGAAGATTTCAACCCTTTCGCCGTAGACTCTAGAATACTTCAACTCCAGATATTAGTAGGTACTCTAGCTGCTAAGATAGAAAAACAGGTTGATCTGCGAGTAGCAGTGAACCAACTAATCGAGATAGTAAATAAACACACTTCGTTTATTCGTGATTTACGAACTACGTTAGTACAACACAATCAAGATATCACACGGATTGATTACCTACTTGATTTCAGTGTAGATTTTGAATACGAAATCCAATTAAAAATAGAAGAATTACAAAGACGAAATTTAAAAACTGACTTGCTAATAAAAAGTATAGCAAAAGCTACATCTACAGGATTCAATCGATTGAATTCCCAACAACTTGTACAACAATCAGAAATTGATGAACTAGAAAAGATATTTAGTACATTAAAGGTCAATTAGATTAATAAAATTAATGAAACTAACGGAAATAACCGAAGATTTAGTGATAAGATTAAATATAATCGCAGCATATAAGTTGACGTTAGCCTTTAAAAAGAAATTAGCCCTTAGGAAGCCTAAAGTAGTTCTTTTTAGTAACGATATTACTCAGTATTTAAATAAGAAGGTTAAAACTATAAAATACCAAGATAAAAATATTAAGTACATTAAACTTGATAACAATAAGATTACTTCGGCTACTTTTAACAATCTGCCAGAATTATTAATTAAGAGACTGATACTGACTACAATTAGAATAAGTAAAAGTGTAGTAACGTGCATACACTTTAGAACTAACTCCTTTCGTGAACTAACTGTTAACACCGACTTACCTTTAGAATTTTTGACATTGGCTCTCGAGGAATTTCACGAAAAAGAGAATTTCGATTTCACCACCGAGAATAATTTCAAATACAATTTACTAATAGAGTATAGATTTATGCAGGAATTACTGCTAAATTAGAAAATACCATATAGGCATATCCAGCTATTGTATTGCTACAAGAGTTAGAATCAGTAGAGTATATGAATCAGCAAGGAAAGTTAACCCGTCAAAAGGCTAAGAAACTAGGAATTAGTCATTTAAACGCGGCAGAGCTTGCCAAGGCTAATCCATTTGAAAAACGAGACAAGATCCCTAGAGAAATTCCTGGAAGTTCATCAAGGGAAGTCAATCCATTTGAAAAACGAGATCGAATACCCAGGCATAGTCCTGTAAAACGGTTAGAATACCAGAATCCTAATCAACCACAATACTCTAAAGACAGTGATTCTTTTAACAGTTCAGATACTGACACTGCTACTGCAACTGAGAACGAAGGAAGTGATCAGGATAAGTCAAAAACAGAAGACCAAGATTCAGATACTCTGTCTGACCTAGAAGGTCCAGGGAGAAGTTCAACCCCTGCAGCGTTAATTGACGGTGACTCGACTTTGGTTAGTTTAGGAGATTCAAATCTAGTAGCAGACAGTATAATAAAAAGTTTGCGAGACCTTGAAAAATCCTTAACCACTGAGCAAAACGAGGAAAAACTATTACCTACTCCTAGGAATCTCGAAGAGTGGTACGACGATTACCCTATAGGTAGCGGACAAAATTCGCCCTCTTCTAGACGAAATACCATTCTTTCTCGACCGACTGCTCCCAGTTTAAGCTTGTTTAATTCAAACGAAGATTTACAGCCACCTCCAATAGGTCCATTTTTACCTCTAGAGGAATTACCCATAATCAACATGGTTGGAGGCGGACAAATGGGGGGCAATGCAGTCGTCAACCCTCTGCAATTTAATCAGGTGGTATCGATTAAAGATGCACTACGGGTTATTCCAGAATTTGATGGAAGTAATGTCCCCTTTAGTCAATTTTCGGAAGCCTGTTTAGAAGCAAAAGATATGATCGAACCTGCCGCAGAACCGAATTTGACTAGATTAATTAGATGCAAAATTCAAGGTGAAGCACGCCAAGCATTGACAGGCCAAACCTTTACCACCATAGACCTGTTACTAACATTCCTCAAAGGTATATACTCGCCTACGAGAACCGTAGCCCAGTTGCTGGGTGATATGGGGAATGAGTTCCAACAAAATAACGAAATGGTTATCAGCTTTGCTAATAGAGTTAAGGATCTAGGAAAACGAATACTAGAATCCTACGCCATAGAAAACGGAACAGTGTCAGATGAATTTCGTGCCTCTACCCAGAAAAACGTAATTGATTGTTTTAAGAGAGGATTAATATCCGATATCGAACAAAGATTAGATACTGCCCCAAATGACGCTATAACTGATATTGTTAAGAAGGCTATAGCAATAGAAAGAAAGATAGCTAATCAAAAAGAAATCAGGGAACGTAGTAATCCCGATAAAACATACTCCGGGGGAGTTAAAAAGAAAATTTTTGCTTGTTCAGCATGTAAGGCCCCAGACGACGATAAATGCAGTTGCAATATAAAATGCCAATTTTGCAACCAAACCGGACATGCCCTAGAGCATTGCACTATACATGCTCAAGGGTTATTAAAAATGAAAATGACATGTCAAATTTGCCAGCAGGAAGGACATACTGCTAGCCACTGTAAACAAATTGAAAAATGTCAGATATGCAGTAAGATAGGACACTCAGCAAAATCCTGCCGACAAAATAATAGTGGTCAGCAAAGTAATACAATCTGTCAAATATGCCAGAAACCAGGTCATATGGCCAATGTTTGTTTTTCTCTTAGACCAAGGAATAGTACTACTACTTCCTTCAGTAGTAGACAAGGTAATATGACTTGTCAAGTTTGCCAGAAACCAGGTCATACAGCGAACCAATGCTATTCAGTGACGAATCGCAATAATCAGCAACCACAGTTAGATTCTCGGAGCAAATTTTCCTGCCAAATTTGCAACGGTACGGGCCATACTGCAGCTACTTGCAGAGTGAAAAATCTGAATTTAACTTGCAATTACTGCAAGATTAAAGGACACACGATTGATCAATGTAGAAAACGACAATATAATAACTCTCAAAACAGTCAGGGAAACTCTCACGGTTCTCGTCCTTCGAACGCGGGGAACGAGACCCAAAGAAACCAGGAGCGTTCGAACTCCGGAAGTTTCAACCGCCTGTTGGAAGACCTAGTACCTATGAACTAAGTACTAATTGCAAATATCTTCCGTATTTAAAGCTTAAGAGTAAAAGTCGTGAAGATCCGGTCAAAATCCTTATTGATACTGGTTCAGAGCTAAGTTTTATAAAGCTCGGAGTACTAAAGGATCCTAACGATATAAAAACAGATTTGAAGATAACCCTAAAAGGAATTGGATCTATAAAAATTAGAACGTTAGGCACTATACAGTTGAAAATACGTGGAGGTATATTTACCTTTTACGTGATACCAGATGATTTCCCATTATCTTTTGATGGAATTCTAGGTTCTCAAGAATTAAAAGGAAGCTCGGGAATTCTAGACTTCGAGACTCAAACCCTTAAGGTCATACAAGGGGAATGCCCAATTCAATTATTTAAAGATTACAATGTCTTTGAAAATCAATTAATGAAAATAGGGTCATATTTTGATGAAACCGCTGTTCCCTATATTGATATAATGCATCCAAGTTCAAGAAATCGCGGACAATTAATGTTAGATACTGGATCAGAAGTCAATTTAATGAAGATTCGATTCGTACCAAAAAAGGGTATAATAAACAATTCGCAACGAACAAGTCTAAAAAGAATAGGTCAGAAACCTATACAAACACTTGGAACTGTTGAAATAAAAGTTGCGGGATGCAATACACCTTTCCATTTAATACCTGATGATTATACACTTCATTGTGAAGGAATATTGGGAGCCAGGTTTATTATTGAAAACAAGGCCATTCTCAACTTCAATCAAGAATTGTTACTTGTGAATAATATTAAGTTCACATTATTGTTCGATGATATCTGCAGTAGATCAAGTAAGTCAGAATCGGGACCAAACTATTCAAGATCTATGAAACGAGCAGACGGAGAAATTGGAAAATACGCTGGATCAGTGGGATTACCAGTCCAATTGAGCAAAATTCCCAATGAACAGAATGAAGTAGATTCAATCCGTGAAGTTGGTACGGTTAGATTAAAGGGACCGAGTAAATTAATTCCTTATGTCCAATTTCTAAATAATTCAAGAAACAGCAGCCTCAGCTTCATGCTTGATACCGGATCTGAAGTGAATGTAATTAGAATTGGTGCTGTAACCAATCGGTCACAAATACAACAACATCGGTTATTACATTTACAAGGAATTGGATCTGCTCCCATTACTTCTTTAGGTACAGTAGAAATGAGGCTACTTGGAACCATTGTTCAATTTATTGTTGTGCCCAATGACTTTGAAATTCCTTTCGAAGGAATATTAGGAGCACCCCTCTTTAAACAAAACAATGGAAAGATAGATTTTCGATCTCGCATATTTACACTCAACGATAATAATATGACTTTCCAACAACACGAAAATCACACCTTTATCATAGATTTGGGAAGAATTATCAACATAAATGTGCAGGACCCGAAATCTTGCATACCATATATCAATATACTCAATTCACCTACCTACCAACCTGGTAAACTAATGTTAGATTCAGGATCAGAGGTGAATATATTAAAATATTCAATGATACCAATAACTTGTGGATTAGAGCCCTCAGAAGTTAGCCATCTAAAAGGAATTGGTCAAGAACTTACTGAAACTATGGGAATAGCAAGAGTAAAACTTTTTGGTGTCGAAGCGACATTTCATATAGTCCCCGACAATTTTTCAATACCTTGTGATGGAATACTAGGAGCTGAATTTTTCTACCAGACTAAGGGTATAATAGATTTTGAAAAAAGAACATTTTCTTTTGACCAAACCACAGCGGCTATGCATTTTAAAGAGCCGGCTGAGGACCCCTCAGAACCAGAAATAATATCAGCACCAGCACCACTCACTCATTGTCATGATAATCTCGATACTAAAGGTATGGACGAGGAAGAAGACCCTGTAATACCCAAGACTCATACTTCCGACTCTTCGCTTACATATAAGAGGAAATATGTAGACCTACAGGAAGATATATCCAAACTTGGTCTAGATTCGGAATCGGTGACTAGTACTACTGCGAACCCTTCTACTGAAACTTTGACACAATTATTGGAGGATATTGAAAATCTGAGTGATTTAGAACTTACGTCAGATTCTGAAGGATATCTTGCAAACTACAGAATTGCTGCGAAAAGAGCTGAAATTGATGATAAATTTCGACAGAAGGATATAACGCAAAGACAAGTATTTCACGTTATACAACAAGAAATCTTTACTGAGTTAAATCTAGACCCACCCACCTTAGAAGAGACCACTGATATGTACAAAATCTTGTACACAAAGGAACAACCCGGATTTAACTTCGATACTCAAGATACGGCCGCTTTACCAAAGGCTCGTATTTTTGACATTCACGTAAACACTGGATCGATATTAGATAAGCTGAGATTAGATCATTTATATGGAATAGAAAAAGAACATGTAGCCAAGTTAGTAAATAAGTATCAAGATAGATTTTTACTAGAAGGCGAACACTTAGGTTCAGCCACTAATATTAAGCATAGAATAGTTACCACTACTGATGTACCAATTAATGTGAAACAGTACAGATTTCCTGTTTCAATGAAAGATGAAATCGAAAGACAAGTACAGAAACTATTGGATGAAGGTATCATACGACATTCGCAATCTGATTACAACTCACCCATCTGGATAGTACCCAAGAAACCAGATGCTAATGGCGTAATGACATACCGCATGGTTTCAGATTTCCGCAAACTAAATGAAATAACGGTAAAAGATGCTTATCCCCTACCTGCTATATCTCAGATAATAGACGCAATAGGAGGATACAAGTACTATACAGTAGTCGATCTCGCATCAGGGTTCCACCAAATCCTCATGGACCCAGCCGATGCACACAAGACTGCTTTTTCAACACCTTTTGGTCACTATGAGTTTGTTCGCATGACATTTGGCCTTTCCAATGCCCCTGCGACGTTCCAACGTTTTATGGACGATACTCTGTACGGCTTGCAAGGAAAAACCCTGTACTCCTTTATCGATGATGTCATAATCTTTGCTAACACTTTAGAAGAGCATGAGGAAAAAATGCATTTACTCATGCAGCGGTTAGAACAACGCAACTTGAAGCTTAATTTAAAGAAATGTGAATTTCTCAAAAGCGAAGTTTGTTATTTAGGGCACATTATTAGCCAACATGGACTAAAGCCCGACCCTCGAAAACTAGAGGCAGTTGCAAACATGCCGAGGCCATATACTGTTAAACAGATACGTCAAGTACTTGGATTATTCGGCTACTACAGAAGATTCATCAAAGATTTTGCAAAAATAGCTAAACCAATGACTGCATTACTCCAGAAGGATGTAGAATTTGAGTGGACAGAAAAATGCGAACAGGGTTTTATTACTCTGCGCAAGGCTCTATGTAATCCACCTATATTACAATACCCAGATTTCTCTAAACCCTTCAATATCACCTGTGATGCCAGTGGCATAGCTGTTGGCGGGGTACTCTCACAAGGTGAAATAGGTAAAGACCTACCCATTGCCTATACCTCGCGAGTTTTGAGAGGACCTGAATTGGCCTATGAGGTATATGAAAAGGAGGCATTGGCAATAATACATTGCGTGAAAACCTTTAGAGATTATATCTATGGTAAAAAGATTAAAATTCTTACCGATCATCAACCACTAGTATGGTTCAAAACCGCTGACCTCAATACCCGAGTATTGAAATGGCGTTTCAAGCTATCCGAATATGACTATGAAATCATCTATAAACCAGGAAAATTGAATTCCAATGCAGATGCTCTATCTCGAAATCCAATTGAACCAATGGATATCAATGTGATTACCCGTAGGCAAAAGCAATTGGAGAAGGAAGCTGGTCCTGTTAGCAATGATAAAGGACAGAACAACCTACCTGTCAAACCAACTCTTGAACAGAATCTGTGTATTCCAAGAAAACGCGGGAGACCTCGCAAGAATCCTGTAGAGCTCGCTGCGACTGAGGTTGCTAATAAGGCAAAGGAAAATAGATCAGTACGGAGTAAGAAAACCTTTAAAACAAAGAAGACTTACGTTCCGCCACCTACTGTAAGGAAACGAGGTCGACCTCGTAAAGATGCCCCCGGATTAGATGTATCCAGTTTATTAAGTCAATTGAGTAAGGTAATCAGTATGCCTGAACCTATTGCCAAAACTATTGTACCAACATCTATGTCCCGTGAACCACAACTAGATATTGAACGACAACCAACTGACAAAGCTAGTTCCAACCTATCCGGATCTAAGGCTGAGTCAATAGATAATGTTAGCATTAAGTCTCCAACGGAGAAAAGTGAATTGACCAATGTAACAAGAAATTCAACTAGTAAATGTAAAATTATAGAAGTTAAGGATTTATTGAATTTCAGGAAAGAACCCATAGTGTACTTTGTAGATTGTAAAGGAACACCTTGCGATGAGGGTGCCAAGTTATTATTGAAACATAATAAAATAGAGGAGAACTTAGACTTAGAAGTAGACAGTATAACCTCTAGTAAAAGAGGCAATAGTATTTACCTAGCACTATGCATAAGAGGGTTGAATCCTGAATCATTAACACATGTAAAGGATCACATAAGCATAACTTTAAGTAAACTTAAAACCTATGTTTTAGAAAAGAAACCACCACTTATTAATATAGCATACAGTCCTACCATTGATAACCTCGATTGGTCGGAAATACTATCGTTAATTAAATCTACTTTTGAAGAAATAGATGTTAAGATTATAATATGCAAGGGAACTGTTCAATACGTACCCTATGAGAAACGCGACGAAATATTCTACGAATTACATAAATCCCCCATAGGAGGACATCGTGGAGTTTCCAAGACATTTAATAGAATCCGACAAACTTATTACTGGGAGAACCTTAAAGATGACATTCAGCGACGTATCCAACAGTGCCTTGAATGTCAATTGAAGAAGTTGGTACGTCTAAAGACAAAGCAACCCATGGTTATTACCGATACTCCAGGTAGTGTTTTTGACAAAATAGCCATGGATATTGTAGGACCCCTACCCAAAACGACAAACGGATTTGAATACATACTAACAATACAAGATCAGTTGTCAAAGTATTGTCTAGCCGTACCTCTGGAGAATACCCTAGCCACTACAGTGGCAGATGCATTTATAAGACGATTCATATGCATCTTTGGAGCTCCGCGAGTGGTTCTCACTGACCAAGGCACTAATTTTCTTAGTAAACTAATGGGTCGTGTGGCTAAGCGCTTTAAGATAAAAAGAATTAAGACCACTGCTTTCCATCCCCAATCTAATGGATCACTCGAAAGATCTCATCACGCTCTGAGCGAATTCCTAAAAATGTATACCGACAAAGATATGGAATGGGATGCTTGGCTAGAAATTGCCATGCTAAATTATAACACCTGTGTTCAAGAAAGCACCAAACATACTCCTTACGAAGTAGTTTTTGGAAGATTAGCACGATTACCTTCCAGTGACCCTTTGCGGGAAGGCGATTTGTTGCCAACCTATAAAGGATACATTGAGAATTTAGTTACACGATTGAATGGAATTAGGCAATTAGTTTACAATAACCTAATAGACTCTAAAAATAAATTTAAGAAATATTATGATAAACATTTAAATCCGCGTAATTTTAAGTTAGGAGATTATGTTTACTTACTTCGTGGTCATAAGCCCACCAAATTTCAAAACCTTTATTTTGGACCATACAAAATCACAGAAATCATTGATAATACTAATGTACGCATTCAAATATCAAAAAAGAAAACCAAAATAGTTAACACAAATCGGTTGAGAACCTCATATATTGGTGAAACTTCACCAGCAAATAAAAAAACCAAATCCTCACAGGAAACCTCGGAAACCTCCAAATGAGGTTGATAACCATAACTACTATTAATTTTATCCGGAAATAGTTACTAAAATACTTTCTGATTACAGAGAACAAATAAAGAAAAACAAACACACAAATACATTTAAGAATGTATTCCACCCTGTTTCTAACCTTACTCGTCACAGTCCGAACATCGGCGCTCATTGGGTATGACTGCGGCTCACGACAAATGAGTGTCACCACCATATCACTACGGGAGGTCGGTGAATGCAGCATCCCTACACCTCAAATCAACGTCACCCGCCGCTTCATCCAACTGATACAACTAAATGATTTCCACGAAACTCCGGTTATACAATGTAAAATCGAAATACACCGACAGATATATTATTGTGGAATGCACTCCCACTCGTCTGCCGTGTCCTATGGAATGAATGAATATATCATGGATACTTCACATAAAACTTGTCTAGATTTGCATAACCATGGTTCCTTAGTTTTACCTAATGGAATATTGTTAAACCAATTTAAAGTCAATAGTACCACCACTCGACCTGTCACCCTTGCCGGTAGACTCACTAATGATGGAGAATGTCAGGGCACCCAATATTCAGACCCGTTCGGCACTTGGAACAATGTGGTAGTGCAGGCCACCGTAAAAGTAACCTTAAGAACACATGTAGCGCGCGTATCATTGAACACTAACAAAATACACTTAGAATCAGGAACTAGTTGCGCACTTAGTGATCGTAGTTGTCTAGATTTAAGTAGCGGATATTCCTTTTGGGATACTATACCCGTCGATAGTTGTAATTTTAATCAATATACAATGTTATTCCAAGGCTATGCGGAGCACGCGTCTGATCTCAATAATGTAGAGAGTCCTGTATACACGGTAGAATACCAAGAAATTACTTTTGCATTATCGATTCGAGGAAAGAAAGACATCTGTGGATATACTGTTTTTACCACTGAACATCCAAAATTATTCATTTTTGAAACTTCTTTTGGTAGAAGCTTTGCAGTAACTAAGTTAAAGGGAGTCAATAATTTGGACTTATTCACTTACGTAAACTCTAAATTCGTCTATGTAGAGAAACACATCCGTAAACAAATGAATTACCTTTATCGCGATGTACTGACTCAAAAATGTGAACTTGAACGACAAACTATCAAAAACGCCCTAACAATCGCAACTCAAGCACCAGATGAATTCGCCTATGACCTAATGAAAGGACCAGGTTATATGGCAGTGACGGCAGGAGAGGTTATCCATATTGTTAAGTGCATACCTGTAGGAGTCCGACTTCACTAAACAGACAACTGTTACTCGGAACTACCAGTAGAACATAATAATCATACCTACTACATGACACCCAGAACAAGGATCCTTAAGTCAGCAGGAACCCAGATTCAATGCAACACTATATTACCAGTCTCCTATTTTATTGACACCGAGTGGTATAAACTAACACCGAAACCCAGTCAAGTCCAAGGACCAGAAGTACTGAAACCCTTAACCAAACCCACTTGGAAATATACAAATCCATCAGACCTGGCCACCAGTGGAATCTACACCGAACATGACTTGGAACAACTCAGGGAAAGAATTATGTTCCCTGTGGAGACCGGATCACTCATGAATGATCTTGCTCGTGAAATACGAGGACATCCAGTAGCCGATCATGACGGAACAATTCTGAAGCTACTCAACGAAGGAGCAGTAGAAAAGATCTTACTCAGCACTTGGGATCGCCTATGGGCAAAGTTTCTAACTTTCGGGACAATTAGTGCCGGAGTCATTGCCATACTCATGATCATTCACGCCATCAAAATGTTAATAGACGTCGCTGTCCAAGGATATGCCCTTCATTCAATATATGGATGGTCAATCCATTTATTGGGTGCAATTTGGAGTTCAGTAACCCATTTACTGATCCACTTGGGTACCAAAGACAAGAAACCACCAGTCACCGATGAAAAAGAAATTCCAGAAGTTATCGTACCATCCAAATCTAACAAGGATGAGGACAAGGAAAACCCCAAGAACTCAACATCAGCAGGGTATCCGATTCCTGAAGTTCAACAGGAATTCTTCTCTTTAAGAAAATAAATACTCTTCAAGATTAGCATGATTGAGATAGTGCATCCCGACTATGGTAACTTTCGTCATTTCACTCCTCTAGTAACCATTTTTCGGTGGGGGTGTAACGTCGCCCAAAAAAAAAGGCCGACATACATTATACAAATTTTTTTTTGCCTTTCTCTCTCTTTTCCTCGAAGAATAAAAAACAGATATAGCCAGATTGCATTTCTTCCTTTCTTTGAATCTATACGTTTATGCGCTCTTTCGGGTAGATCCTCATCCGAAGGAAGTCATAAACAAATCAAGATACACTAAAAATTGAGCCGAAACCTTCTCTCTTACGACAATGAATGTCGCGACCGCCGAAGACGCACAGCTCGCGTCGATCTAATATAATATACTAAACACGAATTTTCTTTTCCTCTCTCTCTCACGCGTACTATTATATCTGTAGGATCTCGCGCGACAAAGAGTTCCTAGCGACTTGCAGATGCAAGGTATATAGTATTATTTTATAGTTTTTCGGAGAACAGTCGTAAAATTTTTCGACCACCGTTCCGCCGGATCGGAGAGATGCTTTCGCTCTCTGTGTACGGTGAGAGCATTTCACCGATTCTACGCGGTCGAAGCTGCGCGTAACTGCAACAAGGCCCGTCCGCACCCCTGTGGCGAGGCCCGGGCGCACGGAACATCATAGGCTTACGTGCTCGCGTCGAAAGTAAATTTCACCTTTTTTTCGATTTTACGACTTTTCTCGCAGCTAGGAAATCTCTGTGCATCCTTGAAGAATCGCCAGGATAAATAAATTATCTTGACGATACTTCTTTGTGGGCGCAGCTGCGATTCTTTCGGGAAGAGTCCGAGCTAGCTTAGCATAAATTTTACTATAATTTCCAATAATACTTAGTTAATTTTAGAGAAGAGAATTTGTTAATAATAAGGAAAATTTTAATCACAAAATAAAACTTTGTAACTTATACTCGCATTATAGGGACGAGTAATATTCCACAATTTTATACAGAATTAATTAGTATATTAAGAACTATATTCTTATTAAACACGCGAGTTAATCTATATACACATACTATTTGCATACCTGATTTTATATTCAGAAGCAATAGATAAGTGTATTTTACATAACCTGCCACCTAATTTTACCAACTAATTACTTTACTCTATTAGATTAAGTTTCGAAATAATTGTTTTATAACATATTAAGTAATATTAACAAGAAAGAGAATTGAGGACGGCCGCACAGGTGCCGAAAGGTACCTGTAACGACATCTCGGCGAGGGAAAGCGAATTTCCACTACCCTCACTCCTCTATTCTCTCCCCCAAAATTAGGAGGGCCTAAGGCCGACGCGTAGGCGTGCTTCGGGGCCTTTGAGCGGCCCAATTGGAGGAAACTGGAGGGAGGAGTTCCTCGGAGTTTTCCGATTGGAATTTTCCTCCTGAAGGGATTTTCCCGAGGGATGAGAAGGTTGGGCCTGCGAGCCCCTTTAAAACCGCCCTTCTTCCCTCCGGAGCGCACTCGCATCTGGTCTCTGCCCCAGTGCGATTCGATTCTTTTCCTTTTCGAACTTAACTCTGGCCTCTGCTCCAGATTTTTTTTGTACTATTCCACCTTCTTTTTTTAAGAATATATATATTTACAAAAGATAAAGCCAGTGTCTAATCATTTTGTGCAAAGAGACATCTTCCAAATTTTATTTAAATAACACGGTATCGCGCCATCGTTGACCACAGGAGAGAAAGAGAGAGAGAGAACGAGAGGAGAGCAACCCGAGAACTTGGAAAAAATAAAAGTAAGGCAAAATAATTCTTTTTTTTTATCTTTCATTTTAGGAGCAACTTGCTCACGCGGACTTCTCATTTCCCCTTCACGTACGCGGTAGATGCTCAGTGCCGGTGAGCATAGAATTTAGAGTAAAAGTAGAAGGATTTCTTCCTCACTTCAGGGCTCGTGTTAGTGCCCCTGTTTAAGTGAGAAAGGAACCACTGCTAAAAAAATATTTTTATAGTATCTCGCGTAATCTACTCCAGCAGTACTTCTCTTCAGGATTTAAAACTCCTGTATAAGAGAGTATTAACTGTGAGTATTAAACTCGAAAAAAATTGAAAATAATATATCATCTAGGAAAAAAATCCTCCGTCCCAAATCTTACCCCTCAAACCGTTTAGGCTATTACTTTCACCATATCCCAGGCTATTATTCGCAAGAATAGGCCTAAATAGATGGATAAAACTTCACGATCGCGAGTTACTAACTAGGCAATTCGCGACGTAACATATGTTTACGTCAATATGATTTAAAAATCTTGGTAGCTTATTCTTCAGTTGTTCACATAGGAATAATATTATTAGGAATTTTAAGTTTAAGATATTGAGAATTTTATGGAGGATTATTAATAATATTAGCTCATGGTTTGTGTTCTTCTGCTTTATTTATGTTAGTTAATATATTTTATTATCGATCTAAAAGGCGTAATATATTTTTAAATAAAGGAATAATTAGAATTTTTCCTTCTTTATCAATATGATGATTTATATTTTGTGCTTGTAATATATCATCTCCTATTTCTTTAAATTTACTAAGAGAAATTATAATTGTTAATATTATATTAAATTGATCTATTAATATTATTATAATTTTAATTATAGGAATATATTTAAGAGCTATATACTCTTTATTTTTATTTTCTTTTATTTCTCATGGAAACTTTATTAATAAATTGAAAATTAATAATAATATTAATATTTATGAATTTTTAAATTTATTGTTACATTGAATTCCTTTAAATTTTTTAGTATTAAAAATAGAATTATTTAATAAAAATTTAAATAATTTAATTTTAAAAAATTTTGATTTGTGGTATCAAATATGATATATTTATATCTTTAAGTTATTTTTTTATATTATTTGAGAAGGATTTTTATATTAATTTTTAGATTTTTTTTATAATTATTAGATTACTTATTTTATTTAATAAAATTAGACTATTTATAGAATGAAATATTTTTATTTTAAATTCATTAAATATTCATATGTATTTATTTATAGATTGAATTTCAATTTTATTTATTAGAGTTGTTATATTAATTTCATCAATAATTATAATATATTGTAGTGAATATATAAATCATGATTTATTTAATATTCGATTTTTTTATTTAGTATTACTTTTTATTATTTCAATAATTTTTATAATTATTAGCCCAAATTTAATTAGATTAATAATTGGATGAGATGGGTTAGGATTAATTTCTTATTGTTTAATTATTTATTATCAAAATTATTCAAGATATAATTCAGGAATATTAACAGTTTTAATAAATCGAATTGGTGACGTTATAATTTTATTATCAATTAGAATAATATTATATAAAGGGTCTTGAAATTATATAAATTTAAATAATTTTAACAGATTTTGTATATTTTTAATTATATTAGCTGCTTTTACTAAAAGAGCTCAATTTCCTTTTTCTTCATGATTACCAGCTGCTATAGCAGCTCCAACTCCAGTATCTTCATTAGTTCATTCATCTACATTAGTAACAGCAGGAGTATATTTAATAATTCGATTACTTAATTTTTAAAAATATTAATTTATTATTTTATATTGTTTTAACTGGTTTATTAACTATAATATTTGCTGGAATATCTGCGAATTTTGAATATGATATAAAAAAAATTATTGCATATTCAACATTGTCACAATTGGGATTAATAATAATAATTTATGGAATAAAAAATTGAGAATTATAATATTTTCATTTGATTATTCATGCTATATTTAAATCAATAATATTCATAAGACCTGGAATTTTAATTCATAGTATACAAAATTATCAAGATATTCGTTATATAAATAAAATAAAATTATTAATACCAATAACATTTAGTATATTTATTATAGGTAATTTGTCATTATGTGGAATACCCTTTATATCAGGATTTTATTCTAAAGATCAAATTTTAGAATTTATATTTATAAATATGAGAAATAATTTAATTTATTTTTTATTACTTTTAAGAACAGGATTAACAGTTTCTTATTCAATTCGGATTTTATTTTATTTAATAAATAGTTATAATAAATTTTTATGTTATTGTAATATTAAAGATTTTAAATTTATAAATTATCCAATAATTATTTTAAAAGTTTTATCAATTATTTTTGGGAGAATACTAAATTTAATTTTATTTAATAATATTGAAAATATTTTTTTAATAAATATTGAAAAAATTATAATTTTATTAATTTGTTTAATTTTTATTTTTTTAGGAAAATTAAATTACATAATAATAAAATATAAATTTATATATTTAATTAAATATTTTTTAGGAAAAATATGATTTTTATATAATTTTACTCCAATATTTATCATTATCTTTATGAATCATAGTAAAAATTATAAAATCTATGATAAAGGATGAAGAGAAATATTTATAAAAAATTTAATTTATAAATTTTCAAAAAAATTTAATATATTTAATAAATTAAGTAATAGTAATAATTTAATATTTTTAATATTTAGAATAATTTGACTATTAATTATCTTAATAACTTAAATTTAAATAGTTTAATTTATAAAATATAATATTGAAGATATTAAGATAATTAATAAATTTTTAAATAAAATTTATAATAATTAATTTTATATTATTATATTGAAAATATAATGTTTTATTCTTAAACTATATAAATATGAAAATATGATTTATATCAACTAATCATAAGTATATTGGAATTTTATATTTTATTTTTGGAATATGAGCTGGAATTATAGGTTCATCAATAAGAATAATTATTCGTTTAGAATTAAGAAGACCTGGATCTTTAATTGGAAATGATCAAATTTATAATTCTATTGTTACTACTCATGCATTTACAATAATTTTTTTTTTGTTATACCTGTAATAATAGGGGGATTTGGAAATTACTTAATTCCAATAATATTAGGAGCTCCAGATATGGCATTCCCTCGAATAAATAATATAAGATTTTGACTTCTTCCACCAAGAATTATATTATTAATTTCTAGAATATTTATTGGAACTGGAACTGGGACTGGATGAACAGTTGATCCCCCATTATCTTCTAATTTAGCTCATAGAGGACCTTCAGTAGATTTATCCATTTTTTCTTTACATATTGCAGGTTTATCTTCAATTATAGGATCTATTAATTTTATTAGAATTAGAATAAATATAAAAATTTATAAAATTGAAAGTATACCTTTATTTGGATAAGCTATAATATTAACTGCTATTTTATTATTATTATCTTTACCAGTATTAGCTGGTGCTATTACAATATTATTATTTGATCGAAATTTAAATACTTCATTTTTTGACCCAGCTGGGGTAGGAGATCCAATTTTATATCAACATTTATTTTGATTTTTTTGACATCCTGAAGTTTACATTTTAATTTTACCAGGATTTGGATTAATTTCTCATATAATTAGAAATGAAAGAATAAAAAAAGAAACATTTGGAGTAATAGGAATAATTTATGCTATAATTTCTATTGGAATTTTAGGATTTATTGTATGGGCTCACCATATATTTACTGTAGGTATAGATGTAGATACTCGAGCTTATTTTACTTCTGCAACTATAATTATTGCAGTTCCTACAGGAATTAAAATTTTTAGATGATTAGCTTCATTAAATGGAACAAAATTAAAATTTAATGTAACTAATTTATGATTATTAGGATTTGTATTTTTATTTACAGTAGGGGGATTAACTGGAATTATATTATCTAATTCATCTATTGATATTATTTTACATGATACATATTATGTAGTAACTCATTTTCATTATGTTTTATCTATAGGTGCTGTATTTGCAATTTTTGGAAGGTTTATTTATTGATATCCTATGATATTTGGATTTAGGATAAATCAAAATTGATTAAAAGTTCAATTTTTTATAATATTTATTGGAGTAAATTTAACATTTTTTCCTCAACATTTTTTAGGTTTAAGTGGTATACCTCGACGATATTCTGACTATCCTGATTCATATACTTGTTGAAATGTAATTTCTTCAATAGGAAGAATAATTTAATTAATAAGAACAATATATTTTTTTTTATTTTATGAGAAAGAATTATTTCATGTCGTATTATAATTTTTATAAAAAACTTGAACAATTCAATTGAGTGAATTATACCTTATTCTCCTAGATATCATTCATTTAATGAAATTCCAAAAAATTTTATTAAATAAATTCTAAAATGACAGAATAGTGTAATAGATTTAAATCCTATAAATGTAATTTATTAATTACTTTTAGAATATATACATATATATATTTATACTTATTTATTAAGACATATTAATTGGAAATTAATTATACTAATTTATATTATATAAATTAAAAAATAAATTATATAGTTATATTAAAATGATCAAAAATATACTAATAAATATAAAAATAATCAAACTACATCAACAAAATGTCAGTATCAAATTGCAGCTTCTAATCCAAAATGATGATATGAAGAAAAATTTTTAAATATTATTCGTAATAAATTAACTGATAAGAATATAGTTCCTACTAATACATGAAATCCATGAAAACCAGTAGCTATAAAGAAAATTGATCCATAAACAGAATCACTAAAAGTAAAAGGGGCTTCAAAATATTCAATATATTGATATATTGTAAAAATAATTCCGAAAAAAATAGTCATTATTAAACTAAATAATCTTGATTTATTTTTTCTTAATAAAATTGAATTATGGCATCAAGTAACAGTAACTCCTGAAGATAAAAGAATTAAAGTATTTAATAACGGAATATTATAAGGATTAAATACTAAGATATTTTTAGGAGGTCAATTATTTCCAATTTCAATCCTAGGAGATAAAAATATATGGAAATAACATCAAAAAACTCTAAAAAAAAATATAATTTCTGAAATAATAAATAATAATATTCCTATTTTTAACCCTTTAATAACTTTTTTTGTATGAAATCCTTGAAAAATTCTTTCACGAACTACATCTCGTCATCATTGATATAATCTTAATACTACTAATAAATTACCATAAAAAAAAATAATTATATCTAAGTTATTAAATCAATTAATAACTCCATATAAAGTTACTATAATTCTAAAAGATATAATTAAAGGTCAAGGCCTTAATGTTACTAAATGAAAAGGTTGATATAATTTATTCATTAATTAATTAATTTGTTTCAGTTCTATATAATGTTCTTAATACTGTAAAAACATAAGCTTCAATAATTGAAACTCTTAATTCTAAAGTGACTAATAAATTTTGTCTAAATAATATAACTATTAAAATTATAAAAGATAAACTACTTCCAGTAGAAGAAATTAATGTTATTAACATTTACCTATAAAAAAAATAAACACAAAGAACTAATTTTTACAAATACAACTAGTATTTACTATTTTACAATATGAATGTAATTGAATTTGATTATATATTTTTCCATTTACCATAAGCTTTCGCGTCATACAGATGATGAACTTAAACAAAACTTTTTTAGCATACGGGTAACGCATTTTCTCACACAAGTCAACAAAAACTGCCCTATATCATTTTGTACACATAATATCTATCTTGAACTTAAGATCTCTTTTGTCGACTTCAGAGAAGTTAATAGTTATAGAACAAGGTTTGTATACTGCAGCCTCCGGCAATTATGGAAAAAGAATAAAAGTATCAATTATGAATTAGCCCATTACGATCACATGAGGCCTTAAAATAGTAAGTGAAGGTAGTGTGTTTCACAGTTAAATTATTCATATTAATTTTAATTTTCCATATTTGTATAAAATTATATATCTATACTTACTATGTAAATAATTCCATATGTGAAGTATTGAATTTGATCATATTTTTCCCTTTGCCATAAGCTTTCTCATCATACGGGTGATGAATTTAAACCAAAGTGGATGGAACTTCTTCTATATGTCTCTCCTCAGCTTGAACAGAGGGTTTTACTGAAAAACAAAAATTTTAAATATTTAGTAACACAGAAGTTCTGCTCCATTCAAGCAGCGAAGAAGGCTTTCCTGGAGTTCACGAAAAAAATTTCAGGTTGATTAGCTGCATGGTTCCTAAGGAATTCTGCGACAACTGACTTAGAATGATATAAATACAAAAGCCGAGTGAAATGCTATTAAAGTTTATATAAGTAAATCATAAAAATAAACTTAGTAATACTCACAGGTACTATTTAGCACACTTTTATTATGGTTTTGCAATTAAACACTTATGCGCTGAATCACATTTGGTGACCCGGGTGCAGGATATTATTCTATAATAGTTTCTAGATTCTGGAAATAAGATCAAAATCATGAATACTAATTCATAATCAAAATATTATATTATTTATAATTATTTTTGCTACTCACCTTTAATATGTACACTAAAGGTTCTTGAAAACATTCCAATGACACACTTAAAAAATAACAACCTTGTATCATTACAAAAACCTTCACTAACATTAAAGTTTCATATTGGTATAACAATGCAATTAATTTTCAACTTCAATTCATAAGGAGGAAGTGAAGGGGGGTATAAAGTATTTATATATTCTGTCTTTAGAATATCATGAAAACCTGAATTATCACAATTTTCAGTACTGTCTATGCTTGTATATATTTTCTTTATTTCATTAAGTAGATTAACAACTCGTTCATTAATTTTATGTACGTCAACATTTCTAGCAGATAATATAGCAAATTTGATTGATTTTCTATAGTCCTTATTTTGAAATATTTCGCCATATATATCTTAGATAATGTCAATGTCAGATTCTGCATTATAATATAATAGAAATGGATCAATACTTATATTATTATAATGCGGATCGTTTAAAATACCATATTCTATGTTTAATAAAAATTTTGAAAATTCAATTTCTTCAGGTAATGCTATCATATTTTGTGTCAATGGAAATTTTAAAAATTTACTCCATTTCTTAGAATGATTCAATGATAAATCAACTTCAGTGCGTGCATCTCTTAATTTTAAAGGAAGTAATTGTCTGTAATACCCGCCTATAATAACAATTTTAACTCCAAATACTCTGTTATTATTCAGAAATAATAACATTTAAGACTGTCGATAAAATATATATTATTTAATTAATTCGTTATAATGATATCTAATAGCTTCATAAACATTTAATTGTTTGATATACATAGCAAATTCATTTTCATCTACAAACTTATTTTTATTAACTATTTTTAGGATTCTTTTTTTTTAAATTTGAATTAAACTCCGTTTTGGCCCTCTCCATGTTATAAGCCTTTAGCAAATAATACTATGAAACAAGGCATAGTATCATACACAGTGATTCCGTAGACATCGATTTTGATAATTTGTGAAAAATGTATAATAGATATTTTACTTTGCTCATTAAATATTAAATGTGTCTATAACATTTCATAAACCAGTCAAAGATTATACTTGAATACTTATAGTATAATATTCTTATGAGATAAGTCTTTTATATTAACATTTAATTGTTTTTTGGAAATCGTGTAACCAATGCATATTTAAGAATATTAGTTGTTTTGTTACATTGTAAGTTGATTTCCTGCACTACGAAAAAGATTTTCTTACTGTTAATTACATATTACTTAATAATTAAGAATTTACGTCATAGCTTTTATAATGTGTTCAAATAAATCAACTTTTTGCATCTTACATTTAAAAATCCGCTCGTGCGTGCGTGATAGCATGTGTAAATCCATACAGCCGCGCAGCGTATTCTGTTATGAGATTACACACGTGCATTCGTGTGTGCGTGCGTCAGTGTGAGCTTCGAAAAATCATCCAACTCTTATATAGTCAGGAGTTAAAAAATGGCACATCGGGCACTTTCCTATACGTAGAATTTTATTGTCAAAATATATTATTAGTAACCTACTGAAATAAACCCCGAATTCTCGACTTCGGACCTGATCGGGAACATTGTTATCATTGCAAAATAAACTTAAAAAAATCTTTTTTTTGCAAAAGTTGTAGCGAATTGAAAAATTGAAAAAACGGGTTTTTTTGTTGAAAATTTAGCGATGAAAAAAGTTAATTTTGCAGGCGGCTATACATGTATCTCATTGGCCATTTAATGTGAACAATTCATATCTCTATCTTTTTTTGCAGAAAATGAGTTGCAAAAAAGTTATTCCAGATAAACTAAAAAAAACCGCTTTTTTTTAAGTTTATTTTGCAATAATAAGAGTGTTCCCGATCAGGCCCGAAGTCAAGAATTTAGGGTTACTGTCAGTAGGTTACAACTAACTTATTTTGACAATAAAATTTTACGTATAAGAAAGTGCCCAACAAAATTGCAGGACTCCCGTACTATTATACTAATATAATCTATAATACGTGATAGCCACGCAACGCTTGCGGTATGGTCAGCGTATCTTGAGCTAACCTATAGGCGTTGTGACATTGGGCACGCGGACCTCGCGACCAGCAGAGACTGGTGCCTGTGCACTAATAACCGATAAGAACATTTAAAAAATTAAGTTTATATTCCGTACCATGTTGAGAAATTTGCACTAAGTATTAATACAACGTGCTTGTTGGCTTTATCGATCTCTCCGAGGCAATCGTGTAGAAAAGGGTTAGAATAAAAAGGCCCTTTTCTTATATCGTCAACGTTTCGGCGAACATTGTCGCCCTCATCAGGACACTGTCGAAAGTTTTTATTGTAAATATAAATATAAAGTTACAGAACAATTTTTTAAAAAACAATATTTTTAGAGAACTTACATATCGGAGCTGTCGTGATTTTTGTACATCTCAATGATGTTTTTCCCCCGGCTATTTAATAGCGGGGGACGAGAGACGCCGAGCGACACAGTTATTATTTGTATTGCTCTGTCGGCTAATTTCTCAGAAGTGAGGAAGTTGCCAACAGCCGTCGCTTATATATAATGCGCGCGATTCCTGATCTTTAGCGCGGTTTTGTTTACAAGTGACGTCACACATCACCTCATCTGTTCGATGTACATAAACAGAATATATGTATTCACATTTAACTTTTCAGCTGGTAAATCAAGTGTGTGTATACATTATTTAGTTTTTGGGTATCCTCCTTTTTATTTATACCGTTTTTCTGTAAATGTATGTACATCATTTCCGAGATCAATCTTTTATTTAGATTACTCTCCCTGTCTTTAATACGGTAATCTTCGAAATTGAAAACATGGTTGTACTTTTCTTTATGCTCGGAAATGACATTGTCTTTGAATTTCCTATGCTCCTCCACACGTGTACATACATTTCTTTTTGTTTGGCCGACGTATGTGGCAGTGCAGTCATTACATTTAAGTTCGTAAACAACATTATTTTCCAAGTGCTTTTCTTTTTTATCTTTACCCTTTACAATAATATTATTGTAAAGGGTAAATAATAAATAATAAGGTATAAATAAAAAGGAGGATACCCAAAAACTAAATAATGTATACACACACTTGATAATATATATATAATAATAACAACAACAATATATAATAATAACTGTGTCGCTCGGCGTCTCTCGTCCCCCGCTATTAAATAGCCGGGGGAAAAACATCATTGAGATGTACAAAAATCACGAAAGCTCCGATATGTAAGTTCTCTAAAAATATTGTTTTTTAAAAAATTGTTCTGTAACTTTATATTTATATTTACAATAAAAACTTTCGACAGTGTCCTGATGAGGGCGACAATGTTCGCCGAAACGTTGACGATATAAGAAAAGGGCCTTTTTATTCTAACCCTTTTCTACACGATTGCCTCGGAGAGATCGATAAAGCCAACAAGCACATTAAACAACTACCGAGGGATAAAGTCATATTTAGATTGTGTGACATACACATCTAAGAATACATTAATACAACGTATGAACTGTAACTACCCGATACCTATAGCTTTCAAAGCAATTGATTTCTTTACTAAGAGGTCGGTCTTAGTTGTAGTAATTTTTTCCGGAATTCTTTGCTCTGCTCGTTTGGGTTTTCCCCAGCGGTCCCACAAGATCTCTTGGTACTAATTTATTTCCTTACGTGTACATTAGAAAAGTACATTTATTGACTTGTGCAAGTCCTTCGGCCTATCTTTACAGTACGGATGTTAAGGTGATGTTCAAACCCGGTGTACTCTATTGGAATTGCTTTGAATTATGTAGGACTTCTTACCCTGTCATATGAGAGAGAGAGAGAGAGAGAGAGAGAGAGAGAGAAATAGAGAGAGAGAGAGAAATAGAGAGAGAAAGAGAGAGAGTGAAATAGAGAGAGAGAGAGAGAGAGAGAGAGAGAGAGAGAGTGAGAGAGGGAGAGAGAGAGAGAAGCTAATTAAGAGATACTTATACTATTGCAGTGTTCAATCAGAGGCTGAATCACCGTAGTCTTCGTCGTCTATTGCTTCAGAATTGGCCTAGAGATCTTTATGCTTGCGCTAGCTGGTTTGGGCACCGTCCTAGACTAATCTAAGGAGTCGATATTGTTCGTTCCAACCAGATCGCCCGCGATCTCGTGCATTCTCTTTCTATCAGGGTCGATAGTCAAATCTGTCAAGCATTCTTTTCGCTCGTTTTTGATAACCGTTGTATCCTTGTACCCTTAAAACCATAAACTTTTACGTGTTCGCAGTAGAAAGGATGGCAGAAAAGAGACGAATCAATTAACATGTGACCACCTCGCATTGAGAACGCAAGTATTTTAATCACCCCCCTCTCTCTTTCTAACAAAGTTTGGTATAGAAGACACTTAAATTTCTTCCTCTGAGAATTTGATAATGCTTAAACTATTTGGCGATGCAGTTGCTAGAATGCAAAAAGACGCCATACTTTGGTGCTTGGAACCGAGTAGAATAATTCGCGCTGAGGACGAGAAAGGATGTACAATGGAATATCATAGCCTAAAGTGTAGATCAGCAGTTATTTGTCGATGACGTGGAATATTTACAATACCATAACGCACACACTCATTTTACACTTTCTGAAGCTTTAGATGACTAGTGTGTCTAAATCTGCCTAGGCTAGGCAAACATAATCAAAATTTGTAAAACCAAGATGCTGCATCAGTTTTCTGCATAAATATGTCGTAAGTGTTCGAACAAGACGTATCACACGAGATACAAAGGCGGGGGATGCTATGAAGAGGGGTTACAAGTTCAGAGAATCAAAAAACCATACCGTATTAGACGGTAATTACTAGATGGTTTTATTAGATGTAGAGGGTTAGAGGGATTAGACGGTAATTACCAAATAATTTTAAACCTGGTAATACTAACTGGTTATTTTTAACAGAGTGGCTACTGCGTCATCCTCATCAGATATACTCGAGTCTCAGGCAAAATTGACTCATAAAATTTAATTAATCAACCTGCAACGGTGAAGTCTTCTCTGAGCGTGAGATAAAACGGCTACTATCAATTAACAATTAACAGCGATGATGTTGCTATAGAAGATAATCTTGGAATTGACGTTGTTCCGAACTGTTTGTATTCAAATCGCATTGGGTAGCTGTTTTAAAGCACGAAATATTGTAGGTAATTTATAGTTATAATTTTTTGCTACAAGGAGTATTTTTTATCTTTGACTGTTTATCTGCGTCCCTCCACATCCCTAATAAATATCCGCTCATCTAACCGAAAATGAATAGTATAACCTAACCTAACTAATAATCAGTAGTATAACCCCCGGCTACCTAACAGAAAACCAATATTATAATCTCCACACACCTTATAGAAAACCAATATTATATCCTCCATCCACTTAACAGCTCAAATAACCGATCCTTGCGATTCAAGTTACCTAAGTAATCTTTTACAGCACGCCTTTAAGTATGCCCCAAGTTCGCTGCTACGGTTATCGTGTCATAAGCAGTCCATTGTATGATCGTACGTTTAGTATGGTGTGATAATGAACTACTTAGGCCATAGATAAATATGGCGTAGGTGCGAATTTGGGTCACATAGTGATAACATTTGTTATGTATAATTGATTCAATTCCAATCCTAAATGTCTTCCCTGTATTTACATATCCGATCCAAATAACACATGTCTATCTTAAAGTTTTGAACCTCGTTTATATTAAACTTTTATTCCTAAAGAATATGAATTTTCAAGAAATTTCTTTAGCGATGTTCAAAAGTTTAAATTCATTTTAATTTTACATTTATAATTTGTAAAATAAAACATTTTTATAATAATATTATTGATTCCATTACTATTACAGGTTCGTGGAGTACTTAATGTTGATGCGTCAGAAGTTGCTGAAGCGAAATTAAATACAATTATTGATGGCTCTGCATGTGTACAAGCACTTGATCTAGTTTCGGTCGGTGTAAAAGGGATATACATTAATCCAAAACGAGGCCGAAACATTACTTCTTCAAAAGAACGGCATGAAATTTTCAAAGTATTTATGAACTTTTTGCAGAACTCATTTTCTTCGGCTAGTCAAATTAAGACAGTGGTATTCCAATAGCATATGGCATGATGAAAGTAGTAAAGTGTAGATATTTATAATTAAATACAAGAAAAAATTTTAAATAAATAAGTTTTAAAAAGTATTATCATATCAAATAATGTTTGAGTTAAAAGTTGTTCCATTTAACTTGAGGTTGAATTTTGAAATACTGACTTTCCCGTTATTTCTTATTAAACTTCTTTACATAAGATACATTTAATTTTATGAATTCTTTCTTTTAAAAACAACAAAATATTTCTAAGCACAATGCAAATTTATTATACACAGGGATAAGAATTATTACTTAACAAGACTTATGGTTTATTTATACTGAGACACGGCGGGGAGACGGCGCGCGCGGGGAGAGTCACGTCGAAACGCTCTCTCACAAAAAACTTTCGAAATGCTCGATCCGGCTCACTAGGAGGTCCAATCGGTACTGTTCGCTCGCTCGCTCGCTTCGCCGCCCTCCGCGTCTCTCACACTCTTACATACGAGAACGGCTGTCACGTGACCAGCCGCGGTAGATTACAAATTTTCTGTGTACAGTTTCGCATCACTTACACTCTGGCTTCGGCACACTCTCGCTTGCTCGCCTGCTAATGCCGTTGAGGAGAGCCCCGGTGCCTCCACTCCGACTGCCAATATCGTCCCCTATTGCATGCTGCGAGGCTCGGTAGCCTCCACTCTCTTATGCGCGGCGACGGCTTCGTGCTGTCTCTCTCGCACTCTCTTCGGCATACACTGTGCTGCGCGCTTACATACATACACACACACGCGCTCGCTACTATATACGCGGCTCAGCCGCTCGCCGCGCCACTCGCTGTAGCGCTATGCGCTGGCTGCACTCGCCGTCGCCTCGTGGCTCCTCGAAGTGACTCGGCGCGTCGCGCGCGGCCGCGTGTGGTGGTCAGCAGTACTCCCACTTCTCGCGCTCTCTCTAGTAGCATGACAGCCGTGACGTCACAGCGGCGACTCGGCTGGCTGCTATACTCCTCGCGCGTTCCCTCTCTCCCTTTCTCTCTCCTACAGCGCAGCATGGGCCAGCGCTCGGCTGAGTCTCGACACGTGTGATTTCTCCTATAAACACCCGTACATTAGACCATATTCTTATGCTCGGTTCCGGATGTCTGCAGGGGAATCGCCCAGCGTTTACGACGGATTCTCCGTCGCATTCCCCGTTCCAAACCTTCAATGCCCTGCATTGTTAGGTTTTTCAAAACTAGGGGTGCTGGGCGCTCTCCTGCAGGGACCCTCCCCGACTGTGAGTTAGTGGTTAGTAACTGCTTTCTCTCGTGTCGGGTCTCTGCTGCTCCCGGGTGGCTGAAACAAAAACAAAAAACCACTCCTCGCCCTCTGGATCTTCGCCTCTGGTTCATCACCCCGCTCAGGCGATCCAGAGCTGTTTTAACAGGTGTTTCTTCCCGTTTATTCGGCAAGGCTTGGCTCTGGCTCGATACATGCAGGTGTCTCTGGTTAAACTCTGCATTCTCTTCGTAGACTCTTCTCTTCCATGTCTCTAGTTCGTGTTTCGCAAACTCCTCTGCGCTCCAGTTTTCTCCGCTCTTCAGTTTGTTCTCTACTTTCTCGGGTTATTTCTCAGATTCAGATTTCTCGAATTTTTCTTCAGACTCAGATATTTCTTCGGATTTCTCTTCGGACTCGGATTTCTCGGGTTTTTCTTCAGACTCAGATATTTCTTCGGATTTCTCCTCAGACTCGGATTTCTCGGATTTTTCTTCAGACTCGGATTTCTCGGATTTTTCTTCAGACTCGGATATTTCCTCGGATTTCTCCTCAGACTTGGATTTCTCGGGTATTACCTCGTAGCATTGTTACTCCCCAGAGGCTCAACCGGTGTTCCGCTTGGCTTGGCTTCCACAATCTTCTCTACTCGGATTTCTGATTTCTCTGGTTGTGCTGCAGATTCCCCGTTTTCGACTATCGAGTTTGGCTCGGCTGTGGCACTCATCGACTTAAAACTACTTTTTCTTTTCCACTCTTCTCTCGACTTCAAGAATTTCTCAATACCTCGTGCTTCGGGTTCATCTTCCTCATCACGGGTATTCTCTCTCTGATTTTGCCTTTTTGATTTTTCTCCATTTGGAGCAGGGCCGAGGTAGGCTCTTATCCCCTGGTTCAGTTTATCCGTGGCAAGTTTTAGGTTAGAGCTCCCAACTCTCAAGATTGGTGCCCTCGGCTGCGGCTGTCTCGGTATTACTCCTGTTTCACTCAGTCTTAGTGGCAGAATGCCACTCTCTCCCCCTTCCAAGACTGACGTCCCGGTAGGAAAGTCAGTCTTCTTCACACCCTAATCACTCAGCGACGGCGTGGGAGACTACGGTCCCGATGCCGGTCCCGCCTGCGCATTTCCCAAACCATTCTTGATCTGAACACAGACTGGCGACTAGCAGCTTTGGAATGTTGCACCTTGTTGCCCACAAATCTGGCAAATCGACTTCGGCCTTACTGGACAGTTTTTCAGCTGATGTCCCATCTGTTTGCAGTAAAAGCACAGGGTCAGGTAGCAGTCAGCGACTCGGTGGCCAGTTTGGTGGCATGTATAACATGCGCCCACGTAACCGACTTGATTATTGGGTCGGGTAGTAGGCGTCAGCTGCGTTGTGTTCATCGGGATGTTGCCCTGTATAGGCGGTCGATAGTTTCCCATATAATGTGTCTCGTGATTCTTGTAGTGCCGGTGGTGTGATCATGGGTATTAAACTCGTTTATGGCTGAGGCGGTTGGAGTGCAGGCGTCTTGTTTTTCTTCCCATTCTTCCCTTGTGTGGGTGGTGTGAGACTTACGTCTACGGCAACTACCTCATTTATCTCACGTAACTTCACAACCTCGTCCATTCCACCGTTGTGAAGTCAATGATTGCGAATATCATGGTGACACATTAAAAGATTTAAATTATCATATCCAAACAGTGCATGGAAAAAAGCATGGACCAATGTTAAATTACATATGTGAATTTTGTAACAACCCTTATGTTTCGCAAAGTAATTTAAACAGACACATTAACACCTTTGATAACAAAAAACGAAGCACATTTGAATGTACCGGATGTAAGCGGCAATTAAGCTCAAACAATCGAGCTAGACATATAAAATTATGTAAAATGACAAATTGATTTTGGTTACTGACGGTGCTGCAAATAAAGAGTTTAGGTGTTTGATTTTTTATTTGAATAAATTTTATGAATTTTATTTTTACTATTTCGAAATAATACTTTTAATCCTGTCTGTTCAGCAATAAGCCGTCCAAATTGTATGCGAAGGATAAATGGGTGTAGAAATCAAAAGAAATATTTCAGAGTTTCTGAATATTATTTTGTATATTATATCGACTACTCAAAAATACGATCTGTACAGTTCGGAGTCTGAACACGGACTGCCGCCGCTGCGGCTACACTGCACTCTCGAAGTTCGGAAAAAATAGACAATTTTTCCCTTTCCCAGCTCTCATTCGTATTTGCATTCATACGTATGCCGAAAAACAGAGGGCCCATTGACCGATGTCAATAAGACCCTCGGTCGCTCGCTCCGAACCCTCTGTCCGTCCGCCCGTTATAAAACGGCTTCACTCGACCCGCTCACTCGAACTCGAGCCGCACGTGACCAGATGTGCGCATATAAAATTACAAATACTTCTCGAGAAGTAAAACACTTTCTCGCCCGAAATCTAAATCCTAATATTTATTACATTTGAAAAAGAAACGCGTCCGCCGTTCCCGCATTTGCCCAGCTCGAAGCTGTGACGCAGAGAAAACCCACGTCGGGTAACAAATTTTCTATGATTTATACTTACATACTACGCGAGAGGCCTGAACGTCAGCGACTACATATTCCGCATCGAAGAAAAAATCCTACAATATGTTTGGACTTTCTTGTAAATTCACAAACGAGCACGCTCTCACGAAGCGGCTACTCTGCTGGTCGATACGTCTCGGCTGCATCTGGACAACAGCTAAGATCCAAGTCTTAGCTATCCCGACCTCGTCCGTCTAAGCAGTAAAATATCAATTCCACATTTCACTGGAGGCCCCGGCGAGTAATCAATGCCGCGAGCGTATGTATCTTCGCGCATAGGGCCACACAGCGGTTTCAAACCGCTGCGTTGAGACGATCGTCCAAGCATATGTGAACTGCCAATGCTCTCCGTAACACTGTCTTTATTTAAAAAATTCGAAAAACTATTGCAGCACGTGGCTGCCTCAGCCTGGAAACGTCTCCTGTCGACAGCAGCTTGCGTCTGCGCTGGTGAGTGCTTTGACTAATTTCGAGCGTCTTCCCAGGGACGAGCTCTGAAATTCGACGCGCACTCTTCGTCAAAGCACAGCACAAGGCTGCCATGACTTAAAGACGAATGTTCCTGTCGAGAGCAGCTTGCCCTTGCGCTGGCGAGTACTTTCGCGAATTTCGAGCGTTTTCCCAAAGAAGAGCTCCGAAATGCGACGCAAATTTCGAGCACCTTCCTAGGGAAGATCTCTGAAATTCGATACGAATTTCGAGCATTCTCCCAGAGAAGAGCTCCGAAATTCGACACGCACTCTTCGCCAAAGCGCAGCACAATGCTGTCTCGGCCAGGAGACGACGTCTCCGGTCTAGAGAAGCTTGTGGCTGTGCTGGCGATGACTGATTAATAAGCAACGATAGCCGCACCATCGAAAAATTAGCAAGATCGCAGAACTACGTGAAACATTAGTAAATAATCTAATTTTCTCTTAGGTTATTAATTTATTATAACTATTGCATGAATTTTTTCAACAATATATATAGGCATATAAAATTTTTATGTATTTGAATTTCTTCTTCACTGAAACCATCAAAATTTCCGTTTTCGCTAAATCTCTCATTTATGTCTTGACGGCGAGCTTTCATATTTCTCCATGCTTGTGTTACATGCCGAACTGAAAAATAAGTATTAATGTCTTAAACAAATTTTATGGTTTATAAGGGTGAACTAATTTTTTTAAAATAAATGATATCATTTACCTCTAATTAAGTAGCGAAAGTTCCTACAGTTTTCTCTCAGCTCCTTTATAACCGCATTCATAATAATGCTCTCTGCCGTACCATTTAAATCCTCCGGCGTTTCAATGCCGTAATAAGCAAATAAATGTGCTATAACCTTGTTCATAGCTTTGAAAATATTGCGTCGGATATACTTGTCCATTATTGACTTTTATTTGCTTTTATTTTCTTTTTATTTTATTTCTTGAGTGTTATTGATGCGTTTTGTAGGTATGTCTTTAAGGTTATGGTATTCTAAATATATACAGTTCATGATAAAAATCAATATCGTTCGGCATTATTTTATAATCTCATAAGAACGTGCGTAGAAAAATAAATCGTTCCGAAACGCGGAAGCGCGGAAACGCTTGCAAAAAAAGGTCATGAGAAAATCTAGATTTTCTAGTCTCTTTCAGCTTTATGCACTCGGAGCATGTTTTTTCTGAAAATCCAAGCTAATGTTACAAAATAAATCTGTTCATATCTCTCTTAGAGATCCAAGAGCTTTGTAATAGAAAGCTTGTAAGAGAAATCGAATTTACTCTAGTCTCTTTTAGTTCTGATCACTTGCAGCATGTTGTCGATGAAAACGCAAGCTATTTAGAAATAATTCCATCCATAACATACCGCGATGTGCAAAAAAAAGCTAGTTTTTCGCCGAAGAAGAGGAGATAGGAAGAGAGGCCAGCCTCTCTGTACTGGCTCGTCGTAGGCGAGTGTGTGAATGAATTTAAACTTGTATGTGAATATTTTTTCGTTCAGCTAGAGAAGGAGGTGATGAAGCATTTCGAGAAAAAAGAGAAACAAAGAATAAAATAATAAACGGGAATTATAAATTAAATTTACCGAGGAATCAAAAAAATAGGCCGTGACAACATTCCATATTTCTTTTAAAAATTGTAATGTTGATCCAGAGCTGCGTTCGTCGTGTTTCTCTTTCATACAGCCATACTGCTGCGTGAGCCTACGATGAGGGCGACGACGGCGACGACAACGGCGACGATGACGATCACGAAGACGACGAGGACACACATACACGCGCGGAGATACGGGTGCGAGAGAAAAGTGCGCGCACGTTTCTCTCTCTCTCTCTCTCTCTCTCTCTCTCTCTCTCTGTCCCTCTCTCGGTCTTTCTTCGCGACAGGTAATACTTGCGGAGTCCTCGTCGTCGTATTACAAGGCACACAGTCCACAGTATATCTCGGAAGTCGTCGTCCCCGTCTCTCTTTCTCTCTCTCTCCCTCTCCACCAAGGTGGGGGCGAGCGTCAAAATCGTCGACAACGAAAAAAGCCGGAAAAATCATCTCTCTCTCTCTCTCTCTCTCTCTCTCTCTCTCTCTCACACACACACACACACATACACACACACACACAGCGTAAACCGCGAGAGGGATTTCTATACATATACAGTGCTCAGACGCAAAGAGAAAGGACTATTTTTTTTTGTAAAAACGCGTAGTGTTTGAAAAAATCGGATTGAAAGCTTGTAAAAATTATTGCTTTTTTGAGAACTGCTTACTAGATTTCTAAAAGTTTATATGATGTTTTTGTAAATCAAGGGGTTCTCGCATCGAAATATTATTTAGAAGTTATATAAAAAGGAAAAAGAGAGTGCATCTATTGTCGCTAAAAATTTTCTCCACGTTCAATTGAACAAAATCTCTTTATTTCGTTACACAAAAGCGTCTTATTTTCAATTTGAAGTCAATTAAACCTATGTCTCTTGGAATATTTTGTTGAAGTATTCATTGCGATGCATAAGCCTTCTGTGCTTGTATAGAGATTCTGGTCTGCTGTATATCTTGCCGCAGATATCAAATATGTATTGGGACACGCTGTACGTTCCAAGGTGGAACTTACTGCCTTGTAATCTTGTACAGCTTAAAATAGTACTCGTTTAACGTACTGTAATCGCATTTGTCGCAGAAAACTATGTAATCACTTTGATTCTCGCGATGACTGTTCATATGCATTTAAGCTGATACTTGGATTTGTATCTCTGCGGACATTTGAAGCAGTGGAAAATCTGGATCTGTTGATGCTTCGTTCGGATATGCGTATGCACTGTGTACCTTGTGACGATGGCTGAACTTTTTCGAGCAGAGCTTGCACAAAAAACTAACGCTTTTCGATTAATGATAGAGACTTTTGAAGACTAGCTGTTCCTGCTTCACTTTCTTTTGCTGCTTAGGCTTTTCGTTGGAAGATTTCGACTTCGGAGCATATTTCATATTTATTTCATTTTAGCAATTTATATTAGTATTTGATTGAATAAAACATTTTGAGAAATCTTTGTTATAATAATTGAAGTCGTTATCGTAGGTTATAATAATTTTATATTGTAACACCATTAGATAGACTTAATTAACCTAGCATGTAATTAACGTACTTAAAGTTAACAATAATATTGAGGGAGAGAGTTAGAGAATCGACGGACAGATATCGAAAGGTACCTGTAACGACATCTCGGCGAGGGAGAGCGAACCCCCGCTACCCTCACTCCTCTACCACGCTCCCCCAAAATTAGGAGGGCCTAAGGATGAAGCGTAGGCGTGTTTCGAGAGTCTCAAGCGGCCCAATTGCGTATTTGTATTTGAATTCGTGTTATTTATTTATATTTGGAGAACAACAATTCTTAAACCTCGAGATCTCCGAGAGAACAAGCAGATATATATATAAAGAGAGAGAAGCCACTGTCGGTGACTAATTAAAAAGGAGATTCCAATCACGTAATTTTCGTGCTTTTATAATAGTATTTTCGCCACTGTAGATACTGGTCTAGAACCGTTTTCTTCCAATACATAATCTACTCAAATTATAATATCGATCGCAATATAAAATTCTCCTAAACAGTTTAGTCGAAATTTTGCTCGAGTGACTTGAATAAATTAACGGATTCATCGTACCCGTCCCAGGCTAGTATCTCTCCCGAGATATGCATAAATTATATGACCCAGAGGAAAATCAGTGTTCCTCAGTCAAAAAGTAATTGTCGGTAGCTTAAGTTATTGAGTTTCCGAAGTAACACAGCTTATAACAATATGAGAATTTTCAAAAAAATAAACTAGTGGGAGCGACTTGCTCGCCAAAAAGGATGGTTCGGGTGGATTGAGTAGATACCCATTCGTTCATATTTCATGGTGTCGCAGGTTGTTGCAAACGCGCGAGGTGAAACGTGTATTACTGAGAGGGAGTGAAGAAAAATTTAGCACCAAAAAAATTTTTTAATGATCTAGTAACACACAAAAAGATTCTGCATGATGGAGACACACAATCAGAGAAATTCTTCATTATCGAGAAATACACTCGAAGGAATATTTCATTATCGAAAAATAAACTGAAAGGGTTTCTCCATCATCGACAAATACTCCGGTATCCAAATACCGGATGGTTAGTCCATTTTTCGATAATAGCGAATGCATCCGAGGGTACTTCTCGATAGTGAAGAATACCTCCGGGATATTTCTCGAATACCTAGTAACGCTCCGGGAGTATTTATCATCAATGGAGTATCCCTTCGAGAGTGTTTTCTATAATGACGTATCACTCCATTAGCATTCCTCCTTGAAGGAAAATACCTAAGCGAGTATTTCACTGGGATGGCTAATAAGTCCGAGAGCATTCCTCCTTGATCAATAATCCCTTCGACAGAATTTTGATTCATAACAGAGAACCCTTCTTAGAGTAGTTCTTGATAACAGACAATACCTGCGGCAGTATTTCTCGATAATGGGGAATTCTTCCGAGGTTATTTCTTGATAACAAAGAATCTCGTTGAGAGTATTTCTTGATATAGGATAAATCATCCGGGAGTATTTCTTGATAATAGAGAATCTCTCCAAAAGTATTTCTCCATAATGGAGAATCCATTCGAGAGCATTTGTAGATGATGAAGAAACCCTCCCAGAGTATCCTGCGATAATGGAGTATTCCTTCGACTGTGCTCTTATAGAAAAATTGCCATTATTCAATTATTAATAATATTTAGAATTACTTGCAATCTCATAATTATCAATGCATGCGGTACGTGTGCTTGTTTAATTTCTGCTCTGGAAAATTAAATGAAAGATGCGAAATTTTTGGAATACTCGAGAATTCTTATGTGTTGCCAACTTCAAGATGCTCCATTTACTGCTAGCTTCATTAGATGGATTAAGAGGGATCAACATACCCGATTTTATATAATAATGATATTGTGATCCATAGTATAAATTAAATTATTGTATTCAAACTATATATTAAGTTTGCGTAAAAGTGAAATAACTGTGTTACTAAAAAGTTCTTAATGACTTATGAGAGGGTTAGAATTATGAAAATATCAATTTTTTTTATTGACTTTTTTCATAGTTAATAGTTCGTAGAATATGGAGGGACGTCTTTATGGAGGGATTCTTCGTTATCAAGAAATACTCTGCGAGGCCCATTATTGAGAAATACTCTCGGAGGGTTTCTCCGCTTTCAAGAAATTCTCTGGAAGGGATTCTTTGTTATCGAGAAATACTCGCTTAGGTATTCTCGCTCAAGGAAGAATGCTAATGTAGTGATACGTCATTATAGAAAAATACTCTCTGAGTGATACTCCATGAAAGACAAATACTCTTGGAGGGTTTCTACATCGTCGAGAAATACTCTCGGAGGAATTCTCCATTGTCGAAAAATAATGGAGAATCACTCCTAAAGAATTTCTCCTTGATGGAAAATTCATACGACATCCTCCATGAAGATGGAGAATCACTCCGACGGTATTCCTACTTGATGCAAAACTCCACTCTGAGAGAATTTCGATTGATATCCAAGAATCCCTCCGGGAGTATTTCACGACCAAGCAGAATCCCTCCAAAAGTATTTTTCGATAATGGAGAATGCCTCCGAGAGTACTTCTCGATAGTGGAGAATTGCTCTGAGAGTATTTCTCGACTATGTAGAAACCCTCCGGGAGTATTTATCTTTCGGGAGTACTTCTCTATAATGACGTATCACTGCATTAGCATTCCTCCTTGAAGGAAAACACCTAAGCGAGCATTTCACGAGGATAGAGAATTATTCGGAGGACATTCCTCCTTCATGAAAATTCCCTTCGACAGAAGCTTGATTCATAACAGAGAATCTTTTTTAGAGTAGTTCTTGATCACAGAAAATACCTCCGGCAGTATTTCACGATAATGGGGAATTCTTCAGAGGTTATATCTTGATAATAAAGAATCCGTCCGAGAGTATTTCCGAATCAGAGCGGAATCCCTCCGAAAGTATTTTCCGATAATGGAGAATGTCTCCGAGAGTACTTTTCGATAGTGCAGAAATCCTCGCAGATTGTTTCTCGATAATGGAGAATTCCTCCGGGAATATTTCTCGACGATGGAGGAACCCTCCGAGAGTATTTATGTTTAATGGATTATCCCACCGAGATTATTTCTTTATATTCCATCGGAGTGATTCTTCATCGTCGTGAATGATCTCGAACGTATTTTCCATCAAGGTGGAATACTATCGCAGTTATCTCCATTATAAAGAATTACTTTGAGAAGAATTCTCCATTATCTAGACATAAAATCGAAGGAATGCTCCATTATCGAAAAATATTCTGGAGGGTATCTTCATCATCGACAAATGCTCTCGAAGGGATTCTCCATTAACGAAAAACACTCTCAGAGGATTTTTCCACTATCGAGAAGTACTCTCGGAGACATTCTCCATTATCGAAAAATACTTTCGGAGGGATTGTCCGTTATCAATCAAAATTCTCACAGAGGGTTGGGTTTTGCATCAAGGAGGAATACCGTCGGAGTGATTCTCCATCGTCATGCAACGCTCTCGCATGTATTTTCCATCAAGGTTGAATACTATTGCAGTGATCTCTATTTTTAAGAAATACTCTCGTAGGTATTTTCTATCAAGGAGGAATTCTGTAGGAGCGATATAGAATGGAACACATGGTCTACTAAACCAAAACTGTAGCTTTATTGCTCAGTGGTGAAAAATACAGGTGTGTGTATGTGTGGGAAAAAACTTTCCTTGACTAATTACGTGTGTGTATGTGAGTGTGTGCGCGCGTGTTGTTCGTATACCTGTAGGTATTACGAATGAAGAGAAGCACAAGAGACATGTTTTTTAATGGCAGCCGGAACAGAGTGAGCCATCGTTCTAACCACTTGATCCTCCTTTCATCTCGCCGGGGGTCTCTTCTGATTGGCCGGTACCGATGCGCACGTTATTCAAAACACGCGAACAATATTGCATAGTGATTTGTCGCCACTGCTCACAGAATTACTTTTCAAAACGCATTTATTATGTAGGGTTATGCAAATACACAGTAACCTGTTGCATTGGACTTAGTGAACAGCCATCTGAAGTTGCGCGCTCGGCCGCTCCAATCTCCACTGAAAAATGTCACCTTTGATCGTTATTTTCTCAAAATCGGCCCTTTTGCGCCACTCGGGCCCATGAGGACTTATGTTCAGGAATTCCAGACCTACAATTTGGTTACAGTTACGTACAAATTCACTGGGACCCACACTCCCATATGATTTCTCCGGGGTCCTTTAATTAGTTATAATATTATTATTAATTATTATTTAATTAATTTAATTTAATTAATTATTATTATTATTAATTATTATTATAAAATGATGTACGAAATAGAAAAACCTATTTTATCAATTATGTAAGCTGTTTTATAATAATTTTAATCATTAAAAAAATAGAACAATTAAAAATAAAAAGAATTTAAGGTTAGTGAAATGCTTCGATATAGCAATAAAACTAAATTTTTTTCATATATGAACAGATATAATTTAATAAATATAGATATAGATAAATTTGTATATGTATGTTTTGTGTCTTTGCGTGTGTCACAAATTATTATTTTACTACTTTGATTGCAGTTTTTAAGTAAATTGCTCTCTGCATTTAACAGAGTTGAGACTGCCATATTTATTATTTGTAATATGCCCGCATTACAATTTATTTAAAATTTACAAGGATAAAGTAATTATATTTTAGCGATTACTCAACCAATTGGATTGTATTATTACAGAAATGATTTTAAAATTGATATTTGCATATATATATTAGTATAATTTCTACACTGAGAAAAAAAAGCAGTAATTTTTACAACTGTAAGTACGAAAAAGTACAAGAAATTATAGTAATCTGTGCACAGACTGCCATTATGAGAATTTTTACTACTATTATGCTGATATTCACTATTTTAATATCGAATATTACAAGTCGCTGTAGAAAAAATTACTGTATTTCTCATAGTAAAAATTATTTTTATTTAAATTTACTATATAAAATGGTAAAAATTATTTGAGTTTAAGGTTATGAATACGTTCAATTTATATATTAGATCCAAAGTTTTACGCGTAAGAGTTCTGTTTATGCGAGTGGTTATCGCTCCTGACTGCGGTCCCGTAGGTCCGGGTTCGAATCCAGCCCAAGTCGAAAATTTTTAATTTGCATATTTCAATTTAATTCAATGAATAATCAATAAATAATAATAAATACTGATAATACTCATAAAAAAATAATGTTCTACAAAGTTAAAAACAGATAAACAAACGATAAATAAATTTTTAAATTATTTGAACCAAAATAAAAATTACTATATTGGATTGTAAAAGTTAGTGTTTGGGAAGTCTGTGCATTATTTACTATAATTTCTTGTAACTTTTCGTACTGAAGGTTTGAAAAAGTAATGCTTATTTCTCTCAGTATAGTTTACTTTTTTCATTTTTCGTGAATGCAACTGTAGCAATAATATAATGATTTTAAAAGAAACAATAAATAGAATGAAATACGTATAAAAATTTAGAAAAAAATAAAATTGTAATTATACTTTCGATTGGAACTACCTACCTACTACTAACAATTGGAAGTGTTTGTCTAAAATCACCAGATGTTACAATTATTTTACCACCAAACGGTATATGATTTTGACATAGATCTCTAAAAAATCTGTCTATTGCATCAAAGACATGTTTATTCACTATTGATATTTCATCCCAAATAATTATTTTAATATTTTTTTAAAAAATTCCATATTTTGATGTAGGACAAATGTCATATTTTAATAAATGTCATATGACATTAATATTTAAGGGTAATTTAAATGTAGTGTGTACAGTTCTTCCATTAATTAATAAATTAGCGGCAATACCAGTCCATGCTGTAGTTAAGAGAGGTATATTGTTTGAAATAAGATATCTAATTATAACATTGTGTAAATAACTTTTTCCACTACCACCAGGTCCATGAATAAAAAATAATTTATTCATCGTGAACATTAGTTAAGGTATTTATAATTAAATCGTATAATTTTCTTTGATCAATAGTTAAGGTATTTACTAAATTTTCAAAATTATCTTGTTTATTATATTCTAGATATTAATAGTCTTCTTCCATACAATTAATATCGACATTGCTTGATATATTAAAAGTTTTTAAATTCATTCCTTGTGATATTAAAATTTTCTCAATGTTATTTAGAGCTTTTATTTCTATTAGATTAACTGGTAATTTCGGATTCATAAAATGCAGTTTATATTTATTGTACAATTCAGATGCATTAATAGGTTTTTGAAATATTAAAATATATGCAAATAAATCACACATAGCTTTAGGAAATTTAAATATTGACGCTTCTTCTAAACAGTTGTCCCATTCTTTATCATTACGAATTATGCCTTTCATTAAGCAAGCATCTTTATATTTATCACAGATTATGCTATCAACTGTTCGTATGTCCGTAAAGGATTTTGCTCCGCGAACATGTAGTAGTAATAAACGTAAAAAAATGTTTCTCTTTTTTTTAGGATTTACAAAATACATTCGAGATATTAATGATTTTTAAAATTTTTGTCTTTTGGTCCTTTTTTTAAATTTTGAATTAAAAACATAATGGTACGGAATTTCATGGTATAAAAATTGTCTGGCATTTTCATCCTCTATATTTAATTTAAACCACATGATGTTAATGTAGTTTCAATATTTTTATTAATCATTTCATGTTCTTTTCCTTCTATAAAATAAACATAATTTTCATATTCATCATGAATGTGTAATCTATAAATTGCATACGATTGTTTATATAATTCTAATTCAAAAATGCGATATATAGCTTCTAGTGCACAAACATATCTTGTTGATAAATATTGTGTTATTTCATCAAAACTATATGTATTTACTTGCTCATTATTATTTTCAGCATTTATATTACTTGGATCATTTTGTTCATATAGTTCATTAGTTGATTAAATATATTTTATTTAAACTTTGAGTATAACTAAATTGGTATAAGCGAATCGAATGTTAAATATGTTTTTATATCTTCTGATATTAATTTTATAATATTTACTTTTAAAATTTTAACAAATTCTAATCTTTTTATTCTTTAGAATAAAATTTATTGTTACTTAATTTATTATGCAATACCTTATCAGAACTAAAATTTATAGAAGCGAGCGAAGCGAGCTCGTTGGCTAGTATTATATTAAGATGTAACAAGTCTATAACAATAATAAAAATTAAATTTGAAAATTAAATGTGTTAACGCAATGTTCTCTTCTAACCGAGCGACGATAGGAGCGAGGTGGATCTTGCTAGTCTTATAATTAAACGCATTATCAGTAAAGTATCCTGTAAGATTCCGCTAAATCTTTTAAGTGGTCTTTCCGTAAGAAGCTTTCCGTAAAGCTTTGCATATAGCTTCTGGTAAGCTCGCACCTGTTAATTAAAATCAAGTCATTTTCCAACTTACATTGTAATCTTCCAGTAACCTAATAGACAATTATTCTAAAAGATACCACTGAATCTTACAAAAAAGCGTAGTGAAACTTTCAGTAAGGTTTTTTTGAATCGTAAAACTCGATTCCGCTTTTAGTCCGTTTAGAAATTTAACGGAGTCAGAATCAATTGCTTCGCGGAAGCAACTTATAATTTATTTTGTGAAGCTTCCGAAATTGGTTGCAGCAGTCTTTCTATAAAGAGTCTCGAGATATTGGCTTGAATCTTTCAAGTAATATCTAATCGGTTCTGGTAAGCTTGTAAGTAACATTTTCAATTTTACGATGTAATCATTTGGTATCTTTGGTAATCATTTGGTATTTTTTTAAGCTTTCATGAAATATTCAAAAGTAAGCTTCGTTGAAATTTTCTTAAATCTTTTAGAAAGTATCCGTATCTAAAAACCTTATATACTCTATATACGTTTCAACTCAAATACAATAAAAATAAACAAATTACCCCTGGAGTTGGGTGATGATCATAGGTAACATTTAATATTATCATCACAATGATGCCGCTGGGTAAATGGTCTAGATGGATGATCAGTAATCTTATGCACTTCGGTTCGAATCTAAGTTCGGGTGTTTTTTTTAAGTGCTGTAATTAATCAATATGAAATAATAATTTCAATCTGATAATAATCATTGGGAATTTATATTTTGTTAATTCAATGAAATACTTCATTGGTGGCTCTAATAGATGATTAATAAATCATGTGATAAAAAAATTATCAATTAAATTAAATGAATATATGCATCTCTTCGAGCCAAAGGTTTTTTATTTGAGCCAACGTTTCGACCGTGTGACGGTCCTCTTCAGGGCTATGTAAAACAAATTAATCTTCATAATAATACTATTCAAAATAAAACAAAAGATCTTTTAACAAAAAAATTACTAAAATACAATAATACAAATTACCTCAATAATTAAAACTCAATGCCTATATGGCATGAAAGAAACGACCGTGAGTCCAAATGCCGGCACTAAAGTAAAATATATGACAAAAATAGAATACAATAAGAAATTTCGTAAAAACACTATTAAAACTAACACAAATAATTTAAAATAAAATAAATAAAGTAGCCTATCTCTCACACGTTATGGCAACGACTCGAGTTCTGCAGAATTTTTTGTTAAAAGTTCGAGTTTATTTAAAAAAATCTTTTGTTTTGTTTCATTTTGAATTATATTATTATGAAGATTAATTAGTTTTACATAGTCCTGAAGAGGACCGTTACACTGTTAAAACATTGTCTCAAATAAAAAGCCTTTGGCTCGGAGAGATGCGTATATTCGTTTATTCCTTACCACCAGTAAATTATATAAAAACTGGACGTTGAAAAAACGATTAGAAAATTAATTTATTAATCTTTTTTATTGTTGATACTTTTGTAAAATAATTTTATTATTGTTCCTATTTTAAAATTATTACATCAATCTTTAATCATTTGTTAATATCCCCGTATCAACTATTTCATCGAAATAATTAAAATATGCTTTCCTAAAGATTACTAGAATGCCGATCTTTCGAGAATCTTTCCCAAACGAATGCTTCGACCGATTTCGCAAGCTTTACTAAATCATTTGGAAGTTGCTTCCGGGAAAGAATTGAATCAAACTTGCTTAGCTTCTCAAACAGACTAAGAAAAAATTCGAGTTTTACGATTCTAACAAACCTTAATGAAGCTTTCGGAATACTTTCCTGTAAGATTCAATGTTATCCTTCAAGATAATTAACTGTATCGATACATAAAGATTACATTGTAAGGTTAAAAATGTCTTAATTTGAATTATTACGTACAAGCTTAACAGAAGCTCCTATAAAGATTACTTGAAAGATTCTAGCTGATTTTTCGAGAATCTTTTAAGGAAGAATGTTTCATTCGATTTTGAAAGCTTCACTAAATAAATTGGAAGATGCTTCTGGGTAGCAACTAAACCAGTTTCTGTTATCTTCCCAAACCAACTAAAAAAAATTCCAGTTTTACGATTCAAAGAAACCTTCTTCTAGCTTTTACGATATATTCCCGTAAGCTTCGATGTTATCTTTCGGCATAATTATCTGTAAGGATATCGCAAGATTACATGTTAAGGTTGAAAATACGTTCACTTCAATTACGTACAAGCTTACCAGAAGTTCTCCTAAAGAATACTTGAATATTATACGTATATTTGATAAAATTCAATGGCTCTTACATGAAACATAAATCCAATATTCATATACAACTTAGACCCTTATATTCTCAAAATACGTTTAAACTGAAATGAAAGATAAATAAATGAATAAATGGAAGGGGGCGATGATCATATGTAATATTGAATATTATCGTCACAATGATGTCATTGTTTAAGTGGTCTAGATGGATGCTTAGTAAATTATGAACCCTGGTTCGAATCCAACCTCGGACCAATATTTTGTGTTTGTTTTCTATTAAAGTTGCAGTAATTAATGAGTATGAAATTACAGCTTAAAAATAATAAGAAGCAACGAGAATTTATATTTTATCAATTAAAAGAAATAGTTCGTATAGTCATATTAATCAATAATTAATAAATGATGTAATATTTTTTATGAGGAAACAGTAAGCTAAATTTAAAACGAGATTAACGTTCAAAAAACATTCATGAGTAATAAAATAATTGTTCATTAATTAACTAATCGTAATTTCATTGGCAAGTATTTGCTAATATTATTACCGTATAAACTATTTTCAATAAATAAACATATATTAGTTTTAAGGGGTTATGCCTGAGTTAAAACCTTCAAAAAATCGATTTTTTTATTGACTTTTTTTATAGGAACTTATCTGTAGAATACGATGGTGAAGTCACTTTTCCAAAAAAAAATTTTGTTAGAAAGCTACAGACTAAAAACTGAAGGCATGCGAATAGCTTATTTAAAAAAAACCGTAATTTCCGCGTTTTTAATTGTCAGTGCTATGTAACTGAACATGATTATTTTTCGCGCTTTTAACACTTCTTATACATGATATATTTATGATATTTGTGTGTAAAATACAATAAAAATATCTATTATGCATTAAAAATTCGTTAAAAGGTATTAATAAAATGAACAAAACTATGCAATATTAAATATTTGCAAAATTGCTCAATCTCATATTTGGTCTTTTTTATTTATTTATACTGAAAAATTATAAAAAAAAATGCTATTATATATCATCCTTTGTAAAAAAACCAATTAGACATAAACATTCGCTAAAAAATAAAGTTATGAAATTCACGAGTTTTGAACTTGGCGCTTACCGACTCGGCCGTGCAATATTCTTTCGAAAAGGTTATTCGTCTAGATACCTGTTTTATCATACAATTCAGGATTCACGAGCAATAACACTTGCTTTGAATTTTGATACCTACTTTTATTCTGCACTGCTCAATATTATTTAATAATTAATTTTATAATATTGATAGCATTTGTGGTTAAGAAGTGTAGTGCACAAGTATAAAATTTGTGACTAAGATGAGTCCAGACGCAAGAAATAGAGTTCCAGGATCATCTGATAGAAGAAGAAGATTTGGAAGAAGAAAGAGAAGATCAAAGATTTTTAATTTGAAACAACAAGAGGAATTTTCAGCATCAGCATCGACACCAACATCATTATAACAACCAGAACGAGCAACAGCAATCACTTCAGCACCTACGCCTGATACAGTTCCTTCGACATCCAGGGCACGGAGTCCAAGATCTGCTGTGTAAGTTTCATCGGGTACTTCAGCATCATTTATAAAATTAAAATCTAATTATTTAGAACCTGGTGTTATTCAAAACAGGATGTTTGATGTTTCTTTGCTTCTGCCAGGATTACAGCAGTTTCTGGCTTGTACAGCTTATGGTGGATGTGTTAAATTTGATGAAGTTGATGTACGAGGTCTTCGTAGCAAGTTAGCCATCACCTGTACTTTCAACTGTAATGCAGTTGCTTTCGTTGACTCCAGCAGATAAATTGGAAAACAGAGTAACGCTTATGAAGTGAACAGATGTGCAGTTCTAGCCATGAGAATTCTTGGTCATGGACACGCTGGTTTGAACACTTTATGTTGAGTAATGGATTTTCCTACTCCAATTGTTCATATCAATTTTGACAAAATTAATCAGGACTTAAAGGAAGCATTGCAGTCATTTACTTCAATGAAGGCAAAGCAGGAATGCTTCGAATCATGAAGAAATTTAGCGTCAAACCAGGATCCTCTGCAGTGAACTGGGTACAGACTCAGGATAAAGAGCGGCTTCTCTTGTCAAATAGAAGAGAATTGGAGTCCACACTAGAGGCACGTCCAGCCAGAAGAAAGAGAAGTCATAAGGATGACGACTCTTACAAAACTGGGGCTTATTAAACATTACACAAAAATACTCACACACCATACACAACCTTAGAAGTAAACATAAAACATAAATCACAAAACACACACTGAAAACATTTTTATAATTTTTTTCGTGTTTTTTCTTTTTTTTTTAATTTTTTGTTTCATTTTTTCTTTAATTGTAAAATCAAACAATTCTCAATCACAATATCACACATCACAACACAGCATCAACTATGTAAGCAGTCTCTGCAGCTGGAATGGATATAGGTCAGAGAGAGAGAGAGAGAGAGAGAGAGAGAGAGAGAGAGAGAGAGATAGCAAGCTAAACAGCTGATTAGAGTTGTCTGCTTGCTTTCTGCTTCCCTTCCATCAGCTCATCTGGACTATTTTTTCTAACCTTCAACTTGACACATAATGGTAGCCCTACTCTTCTGTTCATCATATGTAAGTATATAAACTTATTTTTTAACAATAAAAGGATTTTTAGAACTTAATTATAAAAATGTTTCAAAATTTAGAAAAATTACATTTTTTTATGATTTTCCATTTTATTTTATTTCAGATGACTGGATACGAATAAAGTTTTTGGACCATCCTCAAAATTTACAAAGATAACCAGGATAGGCTTCTCATTCATTTAAAAAAGGCCCAGATATGAAGAAAAATTGTAAGTATATTTTTTATCATTTAATGTTCAAGAAAACTTTAAATGCCTTTTTCTCAAGTTTTGAATTTTTATGATTTCAGGTCAGTTGCCGCAGGATTTCTCATGAACCATAAGTCTAATCAGGCTGAAATTTTTTGAAGAACTCCAGAAAAGCCTTCTTCACTGCTTGAACGGAGCAGAATTTGGAAAGATAAGTTTAAAGTAAATGTTATGTATGTAAACATACGTAACATTCACTATAATTACTTATATTATAACTTATGCGTTACTAAATATTTAAAATTTTTATTTTTCAGTAATACCTTCCATTCAAGCTGAGGAGAATTACATTTAGAAGATTATCCATCCAGTTCGGTCTATATTCATCACCCGGATGCTGAGAATTCATACGGCAAAGGAAAAAATCTGATCAAATTTAATACTTCATACATGGAATTGTTTGTAAAGTAAGTATAGATATATAATTGTTTAAAAATATGTAAAATTACAATTAATATGTATACTTTAAGTAGGAAAAAGAATTTTTTTAATATTACTTTTAAATAATTTTTTTGCCTAATAACTAATAATTTGTTTCTTTTAGGTTTAACTCAGGCATAACCCCTTAAATTATCATTAAAAAAAATCCGCTCGAGATTGGTTTGGAACACAGGTGCATAAAGTTGAGCATTCGTCTACACCACTTACCCAAGGACATCATTTTAATGATAAGATTGAATATTCCATATTACCATCACCCCCTTCCAGGATATAATTCGTTTATTTATGTTTAATTGGATTTAAACGTATTTAGAGTATAGAAGAGTTTAGGTTGTATATGATTATATCACTTGTGTTTTTTATGAGAGCGATTGAAATTTATCAATCACACGTATAATACTACAGTAATCTTTAGGAGAGTATCTGGTAAGTTTGTTCACAACGATCTAAATTGAGATATTTTCCATGATTAAATGACTTAAAACATCTCTTCGAGCCAAATTTTCTTTTTTATTCGCCTACGTTTCTATCTGCTCCAGATCCTTATCAAGGCTAAGTCAAACAAGGAGTAAACACGATACAATATTCATTTCCAAAAATTAAATAATAAAATCCAAAAATCCTTTTATCAAAATATACCTTAAAAAATTAGATTTTATACACACATCAATACATATACTAGCACAAACTTGTGCATATCTACAGTTTAATATAAAAATGTAATACAAAAGTTAATATATATTATTACTACCAATATTGTAAATTAAAGTTTTAGAATCATCAACTCAACTATAGCCGACGATAACAGAAACAAATAAGTACCGGTGTCGCCAGGTGGTGATGCGACACCGGCGGAGGACAACGATCGACTGCCCTCTGAATATGAGCATACATCTGGTGATACTCTCGCACGAGTCTTCGCATGCAATCATACAATTAATAATACATACATATTCATCGATATCGAGAAGGGAGCCCCAAACGTTTCCACACGGCAACCCGGGCGCCACACAATACGAGGAAGTGGTACTATACTTAACCCATGTATTAGGACGCAGAGCCCGCGCAGCAGATACAAACGTTCCATCCATAACCGCATTGGCTATCAATACAGTATGGCCGGAACGTCGCCTAGCTACTCGGACTCTCCAACCTCCTACTGGGATGTGCCGCACCGCCCTGCCAGCCAATCATCATTAACACATGTTGGCTATATGGAAGAGAGCGCGGAGCGGTGTGCCACCTCTCTCAGTCCTATTGCGTGAACGGCAAGGGGAGAGGTGGTATCCCCTTTGTCAAAATAATGTTTGTGCTCCGATTCTCTTGCTTTTAACGGACGGTAAGTCTCACCAACGTATGTAGACTCACAGTCGGAACAATCAATTTTATACACAACGTTCCTTATTGATTATCGAATTTTCTATTGTGAGTAATATTGAGATTGAAGCGATGATTAGTATTATGTTCATTCTGATTTGACCTAACAAAATCGAAAATTGCTTGTGGAAGTGTATTATAAAAACTTTACATGTTTTTTGTTCTGCGCTTCCAGAAAACTAATGTGTATCCAAATATCTTGAATATCGAGATTTAAAATCTTGTGGTGCATGTTACTGACAATTTTTTTGAATTAATTTTTAATCGAGTAGCTATAAAAAAAATGATCCAAATTACTTGCGATATTCTTGACGTACGTAGGGCATGTGTCATATGTCCTGCATCGCAGTAGCAATTCCTTTTGGGACCTCGCTCTCGTTAGGTCTAGTTGTAGCGTGATCAATATCTTCATGTGTTTTCTTGCGTCAGCTGCGAATATACTCACAATATCGTCAACGGAAACATTGCTTAAAACCGTTGAAGACCCAAGGTCCATATTAAATGTATTTGGATATACACTATGTAATTTATTTTTATTTCTCCATCACACAATACTCTTTACCCCCGCTCATCTTTTCCTACTCCGTTACACATATCCAGCCCCCACCCCCCTTCCCACTTCATTATACGCATTACAATTATTTCGAATTTCCCCCCCCCACCTAAACAGCTATCCCACTCTTCCTCACCACACCCCCTCCCTTATGCCCCGGCCCCTACCCACTAGCTCTCCTACCACAACTCCTCCCACTCAACCAACTCCCTCTACATGGTCCACTAGCTCCCTCTACCACAATCCCTCCCACTCAACCAGCCTCCCACTACATGACGTACATAACCCCCATACCCCGGACTATAACGTGGCAGCAATACCCCTCCACTGCTCTGGGGGGCTGTAGTGGGATCTCTCTCTCTCTCTCTCTCTCTAACATCACCAATATTGTATCCATATCTCAGTTCAAAAAACGGTCATTTATAATCACCTTCTGGAGTCAGGGAGCCCCTAACCTCCTATCATTTCTTCATCAGTTCCTTTCACAGGTCAGTCCCTTTGTATGTACTTACCTTCCTTCACTTTATGAATTAAAAAAAAACAAACAGAAGTAAAACTACCACGCGCGTGTCGAGAAATGACGGCAGAATGGCGTCATGTACGTGCGCCACGCTCGTGCTCGTCAGGTGATGTTATATGAGTATAGATAACTTTAGTATACGTTGTTTTTCCGCAGACGATAGATGCTGTTTATATACAGTGTTATTTTTTATCAACGTGGATTTTCTTTTGCTGTTTTCTATTGCTAAATAGTGTTAAATAATCACATAAATACAGATTTTAAAACAGCTGTGCCAAATATCAAGGGACGCGGTAGTTTTTCCTTTACACGGTTATGGAAAAAATGAATTATGAGAACACAATCAGATAAGTATTTCGATTCATATTACATATAAATAAGTCATATATATATATATATATATATATATATATATATATATATATTAGGCTGCCAAGTTCTGCATCCATTTTTAAAAAGTGTCAGGATGCCTTGCTCTACCATTGGAGAGGCTCAAGACAAGCACAATGGATTTTGAATTTTTGAAATCGAATAATATTTGATAGTCCCTCCGCTACTTCAAACTTCTGTGACCTAGTGTAGCGATGTGACTGAAAAAAGTAATGAACAGGGGAACAGAACAATATGCATCATTATCTAGCCATAAACATCCCGCCTAGCTCGGTAAGATCAGGTACTTGGGGACTCCGGCATTAGGACTTTCTCTCCAAGGGTGCTTGCCAGATGCCACCGAAGCCTTGCGTTTACCTCCGCATTTTCTTTCCTCCGAATTTTCTTTCCTCCGCATATTCTTTCCTCCAAATTTTCTTTCCTTCGAATACAATTATAATACATTTGAGTATTTTTACGATAAAATTCTAATTTTTACCACAAATTATAATAGAATATACAACATCACATTTCAGAGCACATTGCAAAAGATATCTTGTCAATGCATTATATTGTTTATATGAAAAAATCTATTAGGTCCGTTATCTAGAATATTGAAAAATAATCGATACGTATTTTTTCTTTTTGCAATTAAACAATTATTAACAATGCTACGGCACATTGAAAATTTCGTGACGTCACGATGTGAGTTTCGGTATGGGCATTAGTATATCTATATAGGTATGTATCGTGACGTCACGAAATTCTCAATGTGCTGTAGCGTTGTTAATAACTGTTTGATTGAAAAAAGAAAAAATACGTATCGATTATTTTTCAATATTCTACATGACGGCCGTAATAGATTTTTTTATTTAAAAAACATATTGTGTTATCTCTTATAATAAACTTTTCACAATAATTTAAATTGACTTTTATTTATTGTAATGAATATAATTGTTAAAGTTTGGTTTTATTCTTAAAACATGGAATTTATTTTATATAAATAATCAATTTATTAATAACAAATTACATGCGATAATTATAATATTTGTTCACTAAAAAGTTACTACGAGCATTATAAAAATATTCTTGAATTTACTAATTTTATGTGAAAAATAAAAAGGGATGTAGCTGAGAACGACAGCACGTATTTGTACCATGTGTTCGAAAGTCTGCGGGAAGGGGCTAGGGCTGTTAAAGTATCATAGCAGCTTAGCCCTGAAAAAAATTTGACATTTTACCTACTTTTTGAAGCGAAGTCCAAAACTTTCATTTGATTTTTAACCCTGTTCTGAACATTTTTTTGGCGAAATTCTTTTTGGAATCATTTTTGCACCAGTGTAAGAATGCTTTGTCAAAATTACAAGGTCGTAGAAGCAGTAGAAGTTACCTTAAATGGACTCCAAAGATGAACAGTTTTAGTCAAAATATGCACCTGTTCACTTGTTTAAATATTAAGTTATTTACACCAAACTTGTTGCAATCGACTGATATTTGCACGCTGATGAGACTGAGAAAAAAATTTTTTGAGAAATGTCGATAGTTTCGTAGTTATATGCGCATACTTATTTGCCTGTGTTAAATCATATTAAAAAAAAAATAAATCGCGGAGGGACTATCAAATATTGTTCGATTTCAAAAATTCAAAGTTCGTTGTGCTTGTCTTGAGCATCTCCAATGATAGAGTAGGGCATCCTGATACTTTTTAAGCATGGATGCAAAACTTGGCAGCCTAATATATATATATATATTGTTATGACCAGCGCGATTCGAGATGTTCGAATCGCGCATAGCAACCGCTGCAACTTCGCGGTTGTTATTGTATTTGTTTACTAGTCTAGTCCTGACAGCTGTTCAGCATAGACGTGTTATATTCGCGCGAGTTCATAAAGTCTTTAAGTAGTTCCTTTTCTAATAAGACGTGTATTTATTAACTCCCCGGCCTGATCACAACATTTTGGGGGCTCGTCCGCACCGAAAAGTACATCAAAGTTTATGAAGTTACGATCGGGCAAGATGACGTTAACGAGAACGCCGCCTCCATCCCCGCTCTCCCCGCTCTCCGAAACACATAACATCGACGTCCCCACGACTGTTCCACCAACAACAGAGCAACCTTCGCGATCGCTATCTCCATCAATTCCCGTTGCCGAAATTACACGACTGAAGAATCAACTCCACCTCGCGGAGTCAACACTAGAGGCCTGCACATTGGAAGTTACCAACATCTCCAAAGAACTCTGCATTCGTGAATCTGAGCTTCTTCAGGAACGTCGTCTGCGTGAAGAAGATGCCAAGAATGAAGAAGTTAAGTACAATTCCCTCTTCCATGAATCATCAACAGAGATTTCTAGGCTCAACTCTCTCCACAGGGAGGCGTTAGCTGAAATCGACCGTCTCAAAGCTACATCCACTCACCGCGAGCTCTTTCCTTCTGAAGATGACGCATCACGATCAGTTATCGACAACTCACGTCTACAACTTATCAATCGGACTTTATTGGAGGACAATGAATCCCTACGACAACGTTTACGAGAGCTAAGTTCAACACACACAAACACAAACACACTTAGTCATTCAAGTAACAGTTTAGGTTATAATCACAAACTAGATGATTACGATGGATCATCACCTCTTCGAGAAAATTTACTTCAATTTCAGGTTATGGCTAGAATTCTTAATTGGTCTTCGGAAACTAAAATGATTGCTCTTATTTCTAGTTTGAAAGGAAAGGCAAAGTCCATTTTAATTGAATCTGATATTTCTTCTTCTAATTTTGAGAGCCTGATCTCTAGGTTAGAATTAAGATTTGGGGATAAACACATGGAAGCAACGTGTTATTCAAACTCGTCGTCAACAATTCGGTTAAGATCTTCAAACACTTGCTTCTGATTTAGAAAGACTTGCAGGTTTAGTTTTTCCAGAATGTTCCCTTGAACTTCAAGACGAGTTTGCTTGCTCTCAATTTATTACAGGAATTTACAACTCTTCCATCCGACAAACACTCCAATTAGAACGCATAAAATCATTGAAAATAGCTCTTACTCGTGCCATGGAAATAAAAGCTATTTATGATTTTAACAAGAAATTTCAACATCCTAAGACTAATTCTACTCAGAAAACTGAGACTAATTCTTCAAATATCCAATCCAAACCTCGTTCATCTACAGATTATTTAAAAAATGTTGAATGTTGGCAATGTGGAAAAAAGGGTCATCTAAGAACGTCTTGTCCAACAAATAAACAGGGAAACTAAATTGTGTTGAATTTTCTGGAGCGAGTTCGACAGAGTTTAGAAAGGCTCCTTCAGATTTTCGTATTAGAAGAATTAATGGGAATTTAAAACATTTTTGTTTTAATGACTTAGTTAATAATAAATCTTATTCAAATCATTCATTCAAATCATTTCATCTTATTTCAAATTAGATTCTGGGTCCGATGTTACAATTTTAAATTCAAAATTTGTAAATTCTAATGATAAAAGAATTCCCATTAATTCAGAGCAGCTTCATTATCCTACAGGTGAAACGGTTTCAGTTCAATTTTTGATTCCTGCAATTATTGAATTAGGAATTTATTCAGCTACTTTAGATGTTTATGTAATGGATATGGTTGACGATTGTATACTTGGAGGTGATTTTCTTCATTTAACTGGTTTAACAGATTCAATCACTAACTTAATTCATACTCCAACTTTACTTGACTCAACCAATGGCTTAAATAAGATACAGATAGCTAGGATAGATGATTCATTTCAGGTTTTACCAGAAGTTATTCAGGATATTTTCATAAAGAATATTGACCAATTAGATCGAATTCAACGTGAAAAGTTTTCGAGTTTGTTACTTGATTTTGAAGAACTTTTTCAAGATCATAATGTTTCTGGACGTTGTACTGTTGTTGAACATAAAATTCAGTTGCTTCATAATCATCCAATTAAAGTACCTATTCGTAGACCACCTATTCATCAGGAACAAGAAGTAGAAGAATGTATTTCCGAAATGCATTCTCAGGGTGTCATTGAAGAATCAGATAGTTCTTATTGTTTCCCTGTTGTTCCGAAAAAGAAGAAAGATGGAACTACACGTTTTTGTATCAATTTTCAAAAGTTAAACGCAATCACCATTAAAGATTCTTACCCTCTACCTAGAATTGACGATACTTTAAATAAATTAGCAGGATTTTCATGGTTCAGTACTTTAGATTTGAGAAGTGGTTATTGGCAGGTCAAAATTCGAAAAGAGGATAGGAAATATACAGCATTTTCTATTGGGAAAGGTCTATGGCCGTTTAAGGTAATGTCTTGTGGTTTATGCAATGCTCCTGCCACTTTCCAACGTTTAATGGAAAAATTACTTAGGGATTATCTTTCAGATTTCTGTCTAGTCTATTTAGATGATGTTATGGTTTTAGGTAAGTCTTTTGATGTCATGATTTCTAATTTAAGAAAGGTTTTTATTCGTTTTCAACATGCAGGTTTATGTCTTAATAAAAAGAAATGTGTTTTCTTTAGGAGACAGGTTGAATATTTAGGTTATATTGTCTCTGAGAAAGGGAAAACTGCTGATCCTAAGAAGATCGACTGTGTTAAAAACTGGCCTCTTCCTCAAAAAAAGAAAGATGTTCTTAGTTTTGTTAGTTTTTGTGGTTATTATAGGACTTTAGTTAAAGGTTTTGCAGATATAGCTAAACCTCTTTATAAGCTCACTGAGGACTCGACCAAGTTCATTTAGTCAGAAGAATGTCAAAATGCTTTTTCTAAATTAAAAGAAAAACTCATTTCTCCTCCCATTTTAGCATTTCCATCTCTTGAGTCTGAATTCACTTTAGATACTGACGCTTCTGACCATGGAATTGGTTCAGTCCTTTCACAGGTACAGGATGGTAAAGAACGAGCGATAGGCTATTATAGTAGAGTCCTCTCTAAGTCAGAAAGAAATTATTGTATGACTCGTCGAGAACTTCTTGCTATAATAGAATCATTAAGAAATTTTCATCGCTATCTTATTGGTAAACCATTTCTTATTCGCACAGATCATTCTTCTTTAACTTGGTTATTATCTTTTAAATAATTAGATGGTCAATTAGCTCGATGGTTAGGTAAATTAGATCAATATGATTATAAGATTGTTCATCGTAAAGGTAGTTTACATAAGAATGCCGATTCTCTTTCACGTCGCCCTTGTGAAGATTCTTCGTGTAAATATTGTTCAAAAGTAGAGGATAAATTTACCCTCAGACTGGAAGACATTTCAGGAAGCTGATGAGAGTATTTCTTTCATTCGTCGCATGAAAGAATTAAGCACAAAACCAAACTGGCAGGATATTTCACCTTTAGACACTTTCGTTAAAGTCTATTGTTCTCAGTGGGACTCGTTAGTGCTAGTTGATGGTATTCTTTTTAGAGAATGGGTTTCTACTAATCTTAATTACAAGATTCGCCAATTAGTTATTCCTATAAGTAAAATCGAAGAAATTTTGGAGGAAGCTCATGACTCACCTTCCGGTGGTCAATTTGGAGTTAATAAAACTTTAGAAAAAATTCGATAAAGATTTTATTGGGCGTCTTGTAAATCAGATGTAGAAAATTGGTGTAGATCTTGTAAAATTTGTGTTGCAAAAAAAGGTCCTTCTGATAAGGGAATTAGTCAAATGAACATTTATAATTCAGGTGTTCCATTTGAGAGACTTCAAATGGATATCCTAGGTCCCTTTCCCCTTCCTTCCTTAGGGAATAAATACCTTTTAGTAGTAACGGATAGTTTTACTAAGTGGGTAGAGGCTTTTCCTCTCTCGAATATGAGGACTAAAACAATTGCTGAAGTTTTCGTTAATGAAATTATTTGTCGTTATGGAGTCCCATTAGAAATTAACACAGATCAGGGTACAAATTTTGATCCTCGCTTAGTAAAAGAATTAGCAGTTTTACTAGGAGTTAAGAAAACTAGAACTTCACCTTTACATCCTCAAGCAAATGGTCAGGTAGAACGTCAACATCAAACACTTCTACAATACCTCACAAAACATGTACACGACACTCAAAAAGATTGGGACCGTTGTGTATCTCTCTTTTTGTTAGCTTACAGATCCTCAAAACACGCAACAACCGGAGCTACACCGGCAGAAATGTACACAGGCTTCGACTTCCGACTTCAGTAGTAGGGGCTAAGATGGTTCTGCGCCACTTACCGACCGAGATCTACCTTTACCGACCAGCATCGGTAAAAGTAGAGATCTCGATCGGTAACGCAGACCCATCTTAGCATGAGTCCCAAAAAAACTACCATACCGACCTTCCCTCGATCGATAACGCAGAGCGACCTGCATTATCGATCCTCGATCCCCCCCCCCCCCGGCGAATGCCCCCAGCCCGCTGCCCCAGTACACTCAACGACGCTTGTGCGTAGAGGGGAGAGAAATGCGCAGAAAACTTCTTCGCGGTTCTGAGCACTTCACTCAAAAAAAAAAAATTCACTTTGTTTCATCTTATATCACCTGCAAAAAAGAACACACACACACACACACACACACACACACACACACACTGAAAAAAAAATAACACTTCACATGTAACTGTAAGAAAATAAAAAGCCCCGCTTAATACCCCAGTACACTGCCTCTACGACGCTTTTTTTTTTGCAGGGGAGAGAAACGCGCGGATGCGCTGTCACTAGCTGAAAAAAAAAACACTAAAAAGTATAGAGCACCCACACACACACACACACACACACTTTAGTAGAAAAAAATTCACTTCCTGAAAAAAAAAAATGAACTTCACTCTTGAAAAAAAAGATAGTCACTAGCTAGAAAAAAAAACACTTTCACTTTCACTTTTCCTGAAAAAAAAAACTGAACACTTTACTCACAAAATTCTCAATTCACATTTACCTGAAAAAAAATAGCTGTCACTCTAGCTGAAAAAGAAAAACACTTAAAACTAAGTACATCACAAAAACGTCACTTCCTGAAAAAATGAATAAAATGCTGAAAATTAAAAAAAGGTAATAATAGAAGAAATAAATTAAAATCAATAATTTTTATTTTTATTTAAAAAAGTTTGAAAAATATAAATTTTTTTAGCAACCTTTGATAGCTTTTTCATATTCATCTAAAACCCACTTCTTCAATACACGCACATTTTGTTTAGCGCAATTTCTTGTCCATCCGTCTGCATGGTACTCGCAAACTTCCGGAAAAGAATCACGGAAGCCCTCAGAGTGTAGTGAAGGGCATCCTATTTCTTCTAAAGTTAGAACAAAATCTAAAAACGGCTCTAAAAATCTTTTTTTGTTTAAACCTTTCACGTAAAATTTTTTCATCACATTTGCACCACCGAGACACTTCATTTCTTCGAAAACACTCATGAGATCTGTAAAATCCTTGTTGCCATCCTCCCATTTCAAACCATGATAGTTCTTTTGAAGCCAGCGATTTCCTCTAGCTTCCTTGTCAACCAGATCACCCCATTCACAAGGCGGTTTGAAAACGTATAGTTTATCCGGAATACTGCTATCCAAATCGGTGAAAGCAATTTCCTTGATTATAATATCACCTTCGTAGTGGAAGCACTGTATGTCCACAATTACTTCCATTATTGAAACGTCCTCATCCAATCTGTAAAAAAGAAAAAAAGGAAAAAAAGCGTTAAAAAACTTTAATTATTGTTTAGAAAATTTTTTTTTAAAAAATATAAAAAGATGTATACCTTGGCTCACAGAGCTCTGCTACAGGATCACAAGTATCCATGCTTGAATCGCACTCCATTCGCGCTCTTTTTACAAGAGGCTCACTATCATTTGAATTCAAATTGCCCCTTTTCTGGAAACTCACACAACGAGCCATTTTTTTTCTTTCACTTTCTTTCAATGATTTTCACTCACACTATTCACAATACTCACTTTCACTCAATTGCCGTTCACTCACAATATTAACAATATTCACAATATTCACTTTCACTCAATTGCCGTTCACTCACAATATTAACAATATTCACAATATTCACTTTCACTCAATGACGTTCACTTTCACTCACAATATTCACAAGGTTCACTCACAATATTCACAGTATTCACTCACAATATTCACTAAGTTCAAAATATTCACTATGTTTGCAATATTCACAAGGTTCACTTTTCACTGAATTTTTTATTCGGAAGAGAACGAGAAATGAGCTCCCGGGGCCTCAGCGCGCTCTTTTAAAGCGAGAGATCAAGGCCGACCCCACCAGCTCGCGACTCCCACTCGCGAATCTTCGGCGCGCGCAGCCAAGGTTGCGTTTCTCTCTCTCTCACCACCTCCCGCTCTCGCTGTAATGCGCACGCTTTCAAGGTTACGAATCTCTCTCTCTCTCTCGCTACCTCCTACTACTCTCGCCCAAGTGCGCGCGCAGGACATCTCTCTCTCTCTCTCTCTCTCTCTCTCTCTCTCTCTCTCTCTCTCTCTATCTCTATCTCTCTCTCTCTTTCTCTGAAGCGCGTGCGCAGCGGATCGCTTTCTGAAGCGCGCACATTTAAATGTCTCCCCAATATATTCAGCTCTCACTGAAGCGTGCAGCGTATATTATTCTAATAATAGTAGGAATATTGAAATAAACATAACATTATATAAATTTTTATATATTTATTCAAAAAAAGATATATTATAATTGTATGATAACTGCAAGAATACAAAGATACATATACGTTATAAATATTTTATACGAGTTTTTTTACATCTCCACTTATAGGATTATATTGAACTATACGATCATGTAAGATTAAACAATAGGCTGTCGTTGCTGGAGGTATAATTGTTTTAGTTTCAAATTCAATACGAACATCTACAGCAGCTTGTTTTAAAGACTCGTTCTGTTTCGAGCAATCGATTACAATAAATGGTGTATACTTGATAAAGTCACTTTTGCTTACGAGCGGATCAGATTGTAAATCTTTATTTTGATAATAAGCGTTTTTAAATTGAATAAACATATCATAGAGTATAGAATATTGATTTTGTGTAATATCAAGATTTAAATTACCGTATGGGTAATATTGTGAGTTAAGAAATAGCTTTACATCAGTAATATTACAATGATCAAATCGACTACTATTCTTCGTAGATATACCTTTTGTAGCTGTTTGAAATGCTAAAATTACAAATCTTGGCTTTTCTAATTGATTTGAAGTTTTTACTGTCCAAATATGTTTTGATGTTGTTGGTAACAGTGGATATTCATATAATTCCCATGAACGAAAGCTCATAGCAATAGGAATATCTTTTTTAATATGACTAAATAGTGTTATTTTGCGCCTGTCTGACATGATTACGTAAGGCATCATCCACTCTATTCGAGTGAGTTCAAATTTAAACACTTCAACCGGTGCATTTTCTGTAGGAGTTGGTTGTATGATAGCATTTATATCATTTCTCGATCTTGTAAGTATAAGTTCATGCTTAACGTTTACAATTATTTTATTATAATCCTCTGCGAATCCGAAAATCATTGAAAGCGGTATCGATACATCAAATTTACCATTTGCATTAATTATTGAAGCAGTTTCTTCAACATCAAGCCATCCAGCATTTTCCAGTAATTTACTTTGATTTGAATTATACGAAACATATCCTTTCATAAGACTTGTTATACCTACATTTTTACATCTATCTATTTCAATTGCATTAATCTCGTAAGGAATTTCATCAAATAAATGACATATAGCATTATTGACGAGCTTCGTTGTATTTATATTTTTATTATCTGATGTTTTAATCTGTCCACAAATATGAAGTGAACTTTTTGAAGGTACAAGACATAAATCTTGATGCTGAATTGAAATATGAATCTCGTCACTATTATTAAAATTTAATGAGGTATATGGTTGATGAGCATGAATCTCATAGTGAGCAATAGATTCGTCAAAAACCACCGGTGCCTGTACACTAAGAATTTCTTCCATTTTTATTTTTATCACTTAATTGACAACAACACACAAATATACAGTTTATTTTCTCTTTTTGGTGATTCTTCTTTTTCTTATGTTTGAAATTACGCTGAGTCCGAGTGTCTTCAGATACTGGACGTTCTGAGGTGTTAGACCTTTGATCACTTGTCGATGAATGACTGTCGGATGACATGATAACTTATTTATAAAGCCTGAGCCTACTTTTGTATTATACACTATACCCATTATGTAATCTTCACATGTAGTCGAACAGTAATCACTTCACCTTGAAAATTTACAAGGTCACCATTTTGATCAACTATTCGTAACTGTAAGTAGTCGATAATTTTTACAGAAATAGGTAAATAAATTATTTGTTTAGGTACTTCAATAATTTTGTATCCGGGTGGAACAGCAGGGAAAAATTCATGAATTGTATGAACTTTATGTTGATTGATGTATGCTCCTGATGTTATATTACATTCAACGCGTAAGGCATTCACTTTAAGAATGGATACAGGTAAGTCAGAGACATGACTTTTATAAGGTTGTAAAACACGTTGTGTGAATCCAAGCAATTGACCAATAGAATTTTGCGGTTTAAAATCTATCTTATGACTGCTATATATTATACTACGTAATGTATTATTATTAGGTTTTATGCTTAGCTCTATTCCTTCTGGTTCAAGTTTATTCTGTAGAAATTTTTCAATATCAGATATTTCATAGCTTCCGATTGGAAGTTCAATAACTTTATTGTCAATGTAGAAATTATTATGTCCAAGATCAACATTTGGTATAGAGTTGAATGTAAGTAATTCAACGAGACCAAGAACATAATTTTTATTTTGATCGAGTTGAATCGGCGGAAAATAGTGTGTTTCAAGTACTGATGAAGTACTCGAAAGGCTAAGCGTCAGAGATTCATTCATCTTGAAGGTTTATGTAATACTAAATATTTTAATTGATTATAACATCTTATATAAATGATAATTATCAGGATGATCTAGCAAACCACTTAAAAATTTTAAGCAAAGGTGTCCGCAAGTAAAAGTATTGTATTCTTGATAACGTTTATAATTATATTTAATAGTGTCAAGGTTAAAATAATTAATTAAATCTAGAGGAGGTCGTAAATCACCGAAGCTGTCAAAGTACAAAACTTTGTTATAGTTCTTACGATATGCTACCCAGTGTGTGCCAGGACCAGTATTGTCATCAAGATTTATAATAGCACTTTCTTTAAGTAGAGGTCCATCAGCTGGTAGAGAATTTCTCATAAATACTCCTCGAAAGTTTGGTATTTGTAATTTTTTAACAAATTTTTGTAAATCATAGTTAGTTAATGAACGCTTGGGAAGCTTCACTTCAACAAAGTTTTTTTTTTTCCTTTTCGAAAATTTTTTTTTTTTTTAATCACTTGCTTCTTCATAATTATTCCATAACCTCGCTGATAAGGCTTCAAGTATAAACCTTTACCGAGCGCTTGTGCTTCAATTTTTTTATTATGTCGTTGATGTTCTTCGAGTAATTGTTTAGCAGCGTTAGCTCTGTTAACAGCTTGTACAATCCCTGCAGTACCACCTGCTAATGATCCTACAGCGCTTAATCCAGCAAATAATGGAATGAGGGCGGGGAGAAAACCGCCTACTTTTGGAACAGGTAATACTCGTGGTAGTGCTACATTACGTTTACCGCCAACTTTCTTCATAATAGTTCGTGCTGCGTTTAGAGCAGTTTTAATAGCAACGCGTGAGTTGTTGCTAGGTGCTACTGATTTTGACGTAGTTTTTATTAATTTTTTTAAAGTCAATTTCTTTTTAATTTTATTACATTTCTTCTTCTTTAAACCCATTCCGAATTTCGACTTCATTTTCATAATGTTATTAACAGCGAATGCTGCAGCTTTTTCACCTAAACTAGAGTCTGAAGCTTTGACTCGTTGCAAAGCTTTTTCAGCTAACACTCTGTCGGCAACGTTCCGAGCGCTTATATCTTCACGATTTTTCGAATATGCAATGTCATGCTCTTTACACGCAGCATCCAAAGGATTAATGCCTGAATCTCCTCGAGACAGCCGCTTATATAGCTTTGTACCTGGACCACAGTATTGGTAGCCTGGTATATGCATTTCGAAAGGTAACTTATCAATAAGTCTATTGACTAAACCTTGACCTTGATATATGATCATGGCTGTTCAATAGTTTATACGATACTAAAATTATAACTATAAAACATTAGCTTTTATAACTTTTTATTAGTCATGCTTTAGCTGGCAAACAGTATGGATTTAAAAGAGCAGTCAGTTAAGCTTCCAGTCGTTAATTTCGATACTCTGACTGAATCACATGATTGCGAAAAGAAAAGACATGGAGATCTTTTACCGAATAGTATACGAGCAGTATTTTGTGGCCCTTCGAACTGTGGTAAAACAAATGCTCTATTATCACTCATTACACATCCAAATGGATTAAAGTTTGAGAATATCTACGTTTACTCAAAATCTTTGAATCAACCAAAATATCAATTATTAAAAAAACTCGTTGAACCTATCAAAGGAATTGAGTATTTACCTTTTAGCGAGCACGATCATGTTGTATCACCAGACAAAGCTCGAGAAAATTCGATAATGATATTTGATGATATCGCTTGCGAGAAACAAGATAATGTTAAAGCTTTTTTCTGTATGGGTCGACATAAGTATGTAGATTCCTTCTATTTATGTCAGTCATACGCTCAAGTCCCTAAACATCTTGTACGTGACAACGTAAATTTACTAATAATATTTCGTCAAGATGATATGAATCTGAAACATATCTATAATGATCATGTTAATACAGATATGACATTTCAACGCTTTAAAGATTTTTGTAGATTTTGTTGGAATGATAATCATAGCTTTATTGTAATTAACAAAGATTGTAATTTAGAAAGTGGTAGATATAGAAAAGGGTTTGATCAATTCATTATAAATACAACACATTTAAATTAGATCAAACATTTGAATGTGAGATATCATCGCGTCAACATGGCTGATTTTGAAGAGCAAATTAATGTTCTTCAACAAATAGAAAAGGCTCGAGAAGCTATTAAACGTAAATACAATGCTTTAAAATTAAGTAAATTAGATGCTGAACAAGCAGTGAATACTACTTTTAAACCTATTGTTGCACCACTCGAAAAATTGATTGATATAACGGAAACAAAGTCGGGAGCTTCGAGAAAAAGAAAGATGAAAGTGAAAAAAGAAAAAAAAGATGATAATATAGTAAAAGAAGAAAGCTCAGCTGAAGATGAGGAGGAGTCTGATCAAAATTCTGTTACAGAAGATGATTTAGAAGATGAAGATAAAAAGCGTATAAATACAGAGAATGATAATAGAGAAAAAAATCCAGTTATAGATAAATATATTCAAATGATACGAAGAAGTGAAATAAAATTATTAGATACGCAATATGGTGTACGTAAAAAATTGGATGATATTATGATTGGAAATTCTTTTTTTTCTTATGATGATAAATTCATTAATTTGAACGGTAAACAATATATGCAGACGCCTGGATTAATTGAGCTGTTATTTAAAAAAGAACCTGATTCTAGTCTTATTACTAAAAACGATGTATCAGAATATACAAAAATTATTAAATAAACGAGTGCACATAAAAAATTTTACAAAGAGGATGAGTCTGTACGTGAATCTAATACAAAAAAATTCATTGATTATATTTCAAAAATGACGAATAAACGATCATCTAAAGTAGGATCAGGTTTTCCCCCTCCCTTTAAAATTGCAAGACGAGATACAAACGTCGACTATATATATTGGGATGATCCAAACGAACTTGTCAGTCGATTGAGATTATTAATAGCTGAAACATCTGCTGGTAATCAAAATCATATAAATGAAATTCAGTCTATAATTGAAGAACTTCGTGAAGCTGGAATAATACATTAAAAATTATACTTCATTTTAAACCTAGTGATAATCTATATTGATTACAATATACTGGGTTATATAGGCATTCATCAGCGTAAAATGGATAAGTTGAAAAAAATCTTCTCTTCTGGGAAGAATAAAGGAGAGGAACATCAATTTCTTGTCGAGTCAGAAAAAATGAATGAAAAAACTTCTGCTATTTTCACACAAAATAATGATACTCACGACAATTCGAAGAAACAAAAATCTGGCTTTGAAGATAATTTCTACCCATATAAAAATTCTGGTTCATTTTCCAGCTATCAAGGAAATGCTAATACGGGATTTAAAAATTAATTTTTGAAAAGAGTAATGTTACGGTAAGAGCCACTTGTATAAATAGGAACACTAATCAGAAAGTAACTCATTTTAAAGATGAGCGTTGACTTATTCGGACGACATTTGAATAGCTTAGAAGGCCTTCAGGGACCTCCTGGCGTTGGATATAAACTCACTGCTGATAGTCAATACAGTTTAGAAGACAAGAGATTGTGCAACGTAGCCGATCCTAAAGAATTAAGTGACGCTGTAAATTTAAATACCCTGCGCAGTGCTACTGAAACTATAAAATCTGAAATATCTAAATTAGATGAAATAGTTGATTTACATAGAGATGAGATTGACGAAAAGTTAAGAACACTTACAATAACATTGACACAATATACAGTCTATTACTTGAAATTAAAAATAAATAAGTGAATATGGATAAGTATTCTTTTAATACAAATTCTGCTCCCGAAAAGCATGGTTATAATAAATTAGATAATAATACATCTAGTGATCAAAAGACTAAAGATAG